>CM025628.2:1800713-1835773 GCA_014621495.2 Entosphenus tridentatus
CACACACACACCGAGGACAGATCGTCCCTCGCACGTGCGACGTGGCTGTCCAAGGTGTGCACCAGTCACACACTTTCCTTATGAGCCTCGCGAGGCTTCAAGTGTGTGGGGGGGGTCTTTGTTTGACCTACTTAGGCTCATACAACAAGCCACGTGTGTTGTTGGAGGTGTCTCTCAACAGCAGCAATTATATGCACGTATGTTGACCTTCCTTTGTACCGTACCTAGCCAACCGCGCTAATCGGAGGTGCGGGGAAAGAACAACAAACTAAACACACACAAAAATCAGTTCTAAAGAAGTGAGGTTTCAATCGTCGTTTTAAAGTGCATAGCTCCAGTGGCTTCCTAATATCGGAAGGAAGATCGTTCCAGAGGATCGTAATGCGGTTGCGTTGAACCCTCCAATTCACACACACAGTATTAGAGGGCTCTTGCCTATGTACACGTGTGCCACTTGCCAATCCACTGCTGGATGAGGTCATTCTCGTGGAGGATACCGAGCATTATTCTACCACGCGTCATGTCACCTTGGGGTGGCGTTGTCAATTGAATTGTTTTCTTATCATTTCAAACTATATCTTTTTTGGCCTCCGTTTGTAAGAGCTTGGATGACCGCATCGATTATTTCTGAGTCGAATGCTTTTTTCAGAGTTTACAAAGGCCAGGCACGATGGTAATTCAAATTAATTTGTCTTATCCAGAATCTGACGAATGTCCCAACCCCGCTTGCTCCCGTGTTTGGTGAGCCTCGAATTGTTATTCATTTTGCAAACAATTTTCTCCGCCACCAATCCATACGCGTGAGTTAAGTGGAGAATGAGTGTGCAGTTATTCCGAGTGAGGTTTATTGTCCTCTTTAAATGGACGAATTATTGGGACGTCATTCCACCGTTGCAGTGCGAGATTTCATTTCTGTATAAATATTTATTGTTGCCTAGCCCTCGTGGGCCGTATCTATCGACAACATCATCATCATTATAATTGCTACCGTAGGTATTTGGTTCGTTCTGCTCACAATGAATCATGACTCGACTCTGCACGACGAACATTACGGTATTTGAAACACATATTTATTTAGTGTATCGCGTCATTCGTGCAAATCTCATCTGAAGAAGAAAAAAAACCGCTGTGAAATTCGTAACGCGAACAGATTTTCGTTTCAGAGGCGTGGGAACCCACAGGAAAAGCAGCCAGAACGAATTGCCCGAGCTCTGCGGTTCTACGCGGCGGCGATGTTTGCCCACCTACATTGATGAGCGTCAAGTACACGCGTTAGAGGAAACCCAAGTGCCCGGAGCACACCCCGCGCGTTCATGGGGGACGGCGGGGTGCTGGGCCCCGAGGTAGCAGTGGGTCGCACTCAATTCCCATACACAACCCAGGTAATCTACTTGCCGACACTCCCATTAACTGGCTCAATAACTTCACTGTATTCTAGATTTGAAGCTTTCGTGACTGCAAGGATTCATATTCTCAGGTTTTTCCGGTAAAGTCACGTAGGTAAAAAATTCAAATTAATAAAAGTAAAATATTTTATTTGTATTTTACTTTTATTAATTTTATTTTTTTACCTACGTTACTTTACCGAAAAAAACTAAGAATATGAACCTCACTGTAGTAAGAAGCCGCGTGCGGCTCTTTAAGGACTGCGTCGTGACGCCGTTATTCACGTGGCATCGCGGCTCTTGAAATATGGAGTTTTGTGCCGAATTCGAAAAATGCCCCTCCTCGTTGTTTTTGGTTTGCCGAGCCCTGGGGCCATGCGTACGAGACCTGCGAATGCCGTGGCGAGTCAGCAGATGGCGACATTGACGTTACACGGGCAAGGGGAGAGCATCACGCAACATTATTCGTGTTATCCAGCAACCGTCGCTGGACGCCAGCCTGAGCCGGCCACCACTCGCGAGCGAGCTGCTGTCACCGATGGCATGACCGCCGGGCTAATGGACACATTAAGTTTATTATACAAAAGGATTAGCCGCCCACTCGCTCGTGTGCTCGAGGGCTTTAGGCCGAGCTGTCGGTACAATCGGCCGGGCCGCGAGACGGTTTCGTGATTGCACAGAGATCCGAAGACTGCACACACACACAGACAGACGCGCGCAGTGATCTCAAGAGCAAACACCGGACCCGTTCCCTGGCGCGGGTCAACTGGCGGGCGCTGGGTTCAAGCGCGAGACAAATGACCACGTCGCTTCGCTTTAACACGGCTCACGTGCATAACATTAACAGTCGTTGTTATCTATTTAGCCAGAAGAGCCTCGCTGAATTTCGAGTTTCCCCTTAGTTTTTTTTTTATCACGAAGGCCATTCTACGTTTGGATTTTTTTGAGGATTCCATGATGATGACGACGAGATTTTCTGTTTGCACATAGTCACTTTAAGATGTTTCCTTGTTCATGTTTTTGTTTTTTTGTTTGTTGCGGTTGCACCCGATTCAAGAGCCGAATGGCTCACAGGGCTATACCTAATAAATGAAACTTGAAAACTTGAAACTTGAAACTTGCTTATTTGGGGAGGAAACTGAAACAGGCAGAGAACAACCGAACCAGCGTGCGGGTTCTTATCGTCGAAGGGTTCCGCGTCGCTGCTGGTCACGAATCCACTGGCTGCGATAACGTGTGACATACAGGGTGCTTCGCAAAAATGTGAACACTTCGGAGAATTTGCAACAATGCCGCGGGAAATGTCAACGCATGCCTGGAGAAGATTCCAGGCACGCGTTGACAATGATGGCGAACAAGTGGGAGGCTATTTGACTTTTTGAAGCTACTAACATCACATTTGTTATCACGTTACAGTGTTAGTATCTGTTTTTTTTCCATTAAAAACGATAGTCCCGTATAAAAATGTTAACATTTTTGAAGCACCCTGTGTATTGGCTTAATACCGCCTGACATCGATTGTGTTTAGTTTATTGTCATTCGATTAGCACGGGTGGATACGTACGCTGCAAAAGGAGTTCAGCAAACATTTCAATTTAACACGTCGGAAGCCGCGACCAATATCATCCACAAGAGAGGTTTTGTTGTTGTTGGTTCGGCTGTACAATTATTGTTATTGTCATTATCGTTGTTGTCATCAACTTTCTATCACCCCTCTCACACCACCACCCACCCCTCCGCCAAACTCTTCAACGATATATTCTAAAAAGGTTTGCTGGCTGGCTGCGCATTTATCTATTGCGTTTCTCTGTCTCTCCTATCGCCTGCAATTGTCACATCCTATGGACGGTCACGAGGACGGACGGTCACGTGCTAACGGTCGTGCAGGTTGGTTCCAGTTAACGAGTAAAACGCAACATCTGGTGGTGGTGGTGCTGCTGCTGCTGCTGCGTTGACAGTCGGGCACAAGTACAATTAACAATAACGATAACAACATACTCAACACATTCGTCAACAACACTTCGTCGCCTTAAAAGGATCAAACATAAAAAATAGGCGACGTTTCGGGAAATGGCCCTTCTTCGTAGCACATAAATGCCGAGGAATAACTACGTATGCTGAACTTATTTCGCGCCGTACGTAGCCAACCGTGCTAATCGGAGGTGCGGGGGCAGGACAACAAACCAAGTAAGATAATTTTTGATTTGAAGCTGCAGGGATTTATATTATTGGTTCTTTCGGTAAAGTCTCGTAGAAGGGAAATAATAAAATAACAAACAATATATTTAAAAAATGCAATTTTCTTGCTGTGGATTTCACACCTGATGATGATTGCTTGTGTTGCAGTCGAAACGTTGTGAGAATTTGTATTGTTTTATAATTTTTATAATTTATTTTATTTCATTATTTCCCTTCTACGTGACTTTACCGAAAGAACCAATAATACAAGTAAGATAAGTTCCTAATCTTGGGTTTTCTCTGTAAAGTCACGTAGGAAATTTTGTTAAATTTTAATTAATAAAAGTAAAATAAAAATAAAATTAAAAATCACGACGTTTCGGAGGCAACACAAGCCTCCGTCTTCAGGTGTGAAATCCACAGCAAGAAAATTTCAATTTTAAGATAAGTTCCACGACGCACACGTAGACAGTCCAAGCACGTGTACATGCGCTGTGGTCTACCTTCGCCCCAGCAGGTTTAGTTCATCCGTCAGCTTCTCCGAGTGTCCCTTTGCCTGACCCCCAACTCAAATCGACCCCGAGGCGAGTTTGCCCTGTGTGTGTATGTGTGTGTGTCTGTGTGCGGTACGGATTGTCCGTGTCCGGATCGGAGCTTAACGTCTTGAAGACGCAAGCGAAGTGCTCCAAGACGCGAGCGGCAGGGGCGGATCGCGCCGTCGCTCGACAAGTCACGAGTCATTAAATGAGTCCCCTGGCGATCTGCGTCGTTTAGTTTTTGTTTTCAAATTTTAAAATCCCGAGTTTGTTATCATTTACGATTAACGTCAGTCCGAAATTATCTGCCGCCTAGCCAAAGCCTTCATTTTAAAAAGGGGTAAAGCCGGAGAGCGAACGCGTGCCTTCGTGATGACAGCAATTGTGCTGTAATGAATTGCCCGAAGACTTATAATGGTTTTTTTATTTTGCTCAAGACCGAAAGCAGTCCAGAGATTGCTTGCTGGCAACGAATACTGTTTGATAATACAAATCCCGAAAGCCAATATGCCGATGGACTACAATCAAATTTCATTATATCTACGTGCAGAGAATTTGGTTCTGCTCATAATCATATTCGCCTCGATGTTAGACTCATCAAGGGGTGGATAGAGATGAGATCGGCTCGCGTGCAAAGCGGTGGGTGAGACAGTGAGAGATTGATACTTCATCCAGCAGGGGATAGATCATGGCTGATGATTCATGGTTATTTCAATACGAGACAATGTATTTTTCATATAGATCTCTGCGTGTTATTTTTGGTGATGACACTGGCGTGTTCGCGGTGCACAAACACTAATAAGAAAAAGAAAAACCTTGACACATTCGTGAATGGCATGAAAGTTGAATTAATATATAGATAGGAGGGGGCGATAATCTATCTGCTCTAAAATATGGCCATTTCGCCAAATTTCGTCTATTAGGGTTTACCTTTTATGGTAGTGATATGAGCGAATGTGAATGAGATTTTGACATTTCTGTCCGGAAAACTCGCTTCTACGTGGAGAGGCAAGCCAGGCTTGGAAGTAATTGGGCAAAACCACGTTTTTAAATATTCCAGTCGAGTGCTTGGGAGCACACACCATGTGTTCACCCACCACGTGTACACACATACTACGTGTACACACACACACTACGTATATATACACACACACCATGTGGTGACACAAACACCACGTGTACACACACACCACGTATACACACACCCACCACGTGTACACACACAATACGTGTACACACACACAGTACGTGTACACACACATTACGTGTATACAAACTGAGATATTCATATTAATTGGAATCGGCTGTGTTAACGCAGACAGCGCTAATTGGTTAACTCCAGCTATCTTGACCCACGTTCATCAAAGCTTCCACATTTAAATACAATACCACTTGGGTTGTTCCACGCCGCACGCGCCTATTGATTGCTAAATGCATTCCACGTGGCGTAGAAAGCGCCGATTGTAATTGCTGTAATACGGGGCTGGTGTGCGTGTGTCCGTGTTTGTCCCACGTGAGCGATGCTCACAACAACGAGCAGAGCGCCGGGTGAATAAAATACGGGAAGTTGGCACAGTGGGGAACGCAGGTGGTGCATCTGCCAGTCATCTCAGTCAGTTAATCGCATGGGACCTGGGTCTGTGCCGTGACCTCCTGCCAGCAGCGAGCCTTCAGCACTTCACGTGGCCGCTGGGTGCACCTAGCCTGGCACAAGCGACGCGGTGACGTCACCGCCATTTAGTGGCGAGCGGCGGTTGATGTTTCTGTCCCACGTGATGTCGAGAGCGCTGATTCACATAAATATTATCCGTAGAGTTTGATATGTAATCCTCGTTTGTTTATACAATAGTGTACTTCAATACTTAATATTGTAATTGTACTATGATCAGTCTAACAATAGTCTTCCTAGAGCTGAGTGGCACTGCAGGAAATTTAATATTTAACCGTGATTTGACGTTGATATATTGTGTGCCATATCCTTAAATTTTCTCGAGCGTTTTTGTTTCTATTTGTTTTATCGCTGTACTTTGCATTGATGTTACCATGTCGGTGACCCAGGTAGGTCCACCTTTTTACAAACGAGACTCCGATCCTGGCACATTGAGTTCTCACCTGGTTAAATTTGTTGAACAATAATCAGGCACGGACGGTGTCTCACGATTTAATTTGTGGGTTATTTATATGATAATCAACGTACATAATGCATCCATATTATGAAAGCCCATCGTTCTTGTACCTCCTGTCGATTATGTTTAGTAAAATAGCCGTACCAACATTAATCCCGATTTAAGTATGTATAGGCATGCATTTAATGAATGTCTTATTTGATGATTCGCTTCCAAGCAGGACTAAGCTGTAGCTATCCGAACGGTTACAATTATTTTTTCTTTCTCTCAATTACGATAGATTCTCTAATTAGTCTTGGCCAGTAGTAACTAGTTTTGCACAAAACGTCTACATTATCAAAATCAATTGAGTGTCTTTGTTGGCACGCGTGTTCTGCTGATCAGCACGAGGCTAAACGAACACCAAATCGATATAAAATATTCCCAAATACAACTGTCGGCATTGGCAAACCACGTGTGCCAATAAGGACACTCAGTGGATTTTGATCATCGATTTGATGGCGTCATCAAATTTCTCCCTCTATTTAAGGAACTAAACAGGAGGATTTCCTACAAATCTGGCTGTCGCCTGATGAAGCTAGTTGTAATTACTGGCGAAACGTCGTACTCAGATTGTAAATGTGGCTTTGCTCTACAACACACAACCGGTGTGCTGTACGAGTGACGAATTGGCACGTTCTGTTTACGTAACAAACCTTACTAGTTGGCTGTGTCGGGTGGTGGCTGTTTAACGACACATTTTAATATTTACACGATCCAACTAAAAAAAAACCTGTTATGGATGACATTGTTCGCGAAAGCCTACTACATCTTAAACTATCATTGGTAACAGATCCCTAGCGAGCAACTTGAACATTAACACAAGGCAAATACTCCACAACACCCGTGCAATAGAATTGCAGCTTTGCGTTTTTTATTGATGTTGATGATGCTTTTCTTAATTGTTCAAACAACAGTTCAGCCCCAAAAGAAAAGAAAACAACGATATTTGAGTGTGTGGCCAAGCAGCGTCTAAATAAGAGGCATTAGCGGGAATCTATCAGTCAATGGTCCACGGGCTCCAGACCAGATGTTTGACTCGTTGGTGACCTAACAGTTTCAATTTCCTTACGTGAAGAATAACAGCGAATTACGTGATAACCATTTGCACTGAGTGGAGTAATGAACTAATTGATTATCATTCGCCACGTGAATTGGTCATCGATACTGTTAAGTTTTAGCAGCCAGAGGTGGTGTCCCGTATCCGCTTTGGCCCGTGGACCAATGACATGTCCCTATTGTTGTAACACAATCTTAATCACCAAAATGTATCTATGTGTAGCTGTAAGCGCAAATGGGTGCCACGGCCAAAAAGAATAACAACGCGGTGAGCGTCGTTAGTCTGAAGATGCTTTCTCGAGCGTGTTTCTTGAAGACATTTTTTTGGTCGTTCCGCGTGTTACTTCGATGTCGGGTAGATCATGCCCCGGTAGGGACACGATATCGTGCGGTCGGCAATCTTCACCACCTTGTAAATGCACAACTTCGTGTCCAGAAACAGCTCGCAGTCGCTGTCGTACATCACTGGAATCGAGAGCCTGTGGCAGATGGGGAGTGGGGTTGGGTAACATCAGAGGTGTCACTTTTTTAAACTGGAACGGAATAACACCGGGTGATCGAAGCAGCATTTTTTGTCAACAAGGCTGACACGCTCGCTAATGAGGTCCACGGTTTGCTCTGGTTAAACAACAAATGTTGCTGGATAACATTGGTATAGAAAGCCAATAAGCCGATGGACTATAACAGATGTGTGTTATATTCTTGGTTCTTTTGGTAAAGTCACGTAGAAGGGAAATAATAAAATAATACAATAATATGAATCCCTGCAGTCACGAAAGCTTTAATTCAAAAGATGTGTTTTATTTACCCATAATGCTCCACAACAAGTTATTAACCCATAATGCAGTACAGGAATCACCCATGTCCTGTGTCGCTTCGATATAGAGACGCGGGTTTACGTTCACATGGCACACGTTTAGGCGCCTCCACAAGTGGCAGCGCCTTGCATCACGTGTCCTCTCCACCATCCCAATACCCTGCTGCAGTCTAGCCAATGGGAGCCCGGTGTCAGCTGTCTCTATGCGACGTTTGTCTGCTGAACTTCTTTCGCAGGTGCTGTGACGTGGCATTGATGTTGGTATCGCCGTGACGTGATTTGGATATCACAAGCGCAAGGAAATCAAACGGAGAAGAATTCTGGTCCGTCAGCCTATCCGATTTTCACCGAGAGACAGAAGGACATATGTCCGTATCACCGTGTACCCACAATGCTCCACGGACACCCACACATCATGTTGTGTATGATGTTACTTGTTTGTTGATTGGGGATCCAGGTCGTAAGTGGAGCACTCTTGCCGAAAAAAAACCATTGGCTAATAGAGAAGCGTTTGTTTAATCAGCCTGACTAAACTAAGTAATTATTTGGTGATACTCTATTTTTCAACTGGTGCTCAATCAACAGCAATAATTGGAAAGTTAAATTGTACTCTTTGGTTCTTTCGTCCGGACGCTTGTATTGCGCCCGACTCGTCGTGATTTATTTTATTTTATACCCACGTGACTTTACCGAAAGAAGCAAAGAGTATGGATTCCTGCAGTTACGAAAGCTTAAAATCAAGTAAAATTGTCTATAATTATATATAAAACAATATATAATTTAGAACAATACTGAAGGATGTATGTACTGTGAAGATGGGCCATTGCCCGAAACGTCGCCTATTATATGTACACATTTTATAGTTTTGTAAGGCCACACAATGTTATTGTCCAATGTGTTGAGTATGATGGTTGTTGTTTGTTCGGTGCCTCTGGTGAATCCGGGGCGACTGATTGATTGTGAAGACTCCTCTGGGTTTTTTTCTTTATCCGGGCTCTCTGTGTTCAAACGCTTAAACTGACCCTGCTGATGAAGCCCAGAGGGGTCAAAACCGGTCCAGAGTTTTACCATTTAAACAAAATGCCACGTGATAATATTGGCGTGGAAAACCAATAGGCCGGTGGACTAACACGACATTTATATGTCTACGTGAATACACAGAACGCGAAACTCTGCACCCTCCATTTGCTTTCACCTATAGCAACACGTGAAGCGAGTTTGTGTAAAACAGGATTACAATGGTTGAAAAACAGACTTAACAACAAGAACACGTAAAATGTGGTGGTGACTTCTCGGCTTACTTGAGAGTACAGGTCGGAATGTAGTTGGCGCCACAGATGCACGTTTCACATTTGGCGTTGCGCCAAGACGCTCCGATTGGAACGAGTCCCATGGGCGAGCTGCATCCCCTCGAGATGATCTGAACTGCAGGCTCTGTGGGAGTCGCGGTGGACGTGGGGGGGGGGGGGAAAGGTTGTAAAGACACACATCTCAATTCCACGAGTCGGTCGTCGAAACGACGAAGTAATTCTGCGATATAAACGTTCAGTTCTTGAGTTGGTGCTGGTGGTGGTGGTGGTGGTTTGGACAAGGCTGAGAAGCATTGTGCATGCAGTGTGGTGATCGCATGGCAGTTGTTGTCATGCAAGGCAAAAACACGTTCGATCCAGAAACGCCACGGATTTCCCTTGTGGGACCATGAATTTAACAAATTAAACTCAAACTCAACATAATTCGTGTTCTTTGGAGGTTAGATCGTGTCGGTGCATAGTTATAACCATGTTCATAGTAAAACAAGTGACATTGTAACCTTAAACACACCGGTGTGCTGTATTAGTAACGAATTGGCATGTTCTGTTTACGTGACAAACCTTACTAATTGGCTGTGTCAGGTGGTGGCGGGTTTAACGACACATTTATATTCATGCGATCTAACACACAAAAAAAACCTGTATGATAGATGATACTGGTCGCGAAAGCCTAAGTGTTAAACTGTAACCCTCAACGTTTTACTCAAGATAAACTACATCGTGAACTATAATACTGGTCGTGAAAGCCGACATTTTAAAAGAATGTTCATCCTTTCAAACATTTACAGGATTCTAACTCCAGCGAAGTTCCAGTTCAAGCTTGTTAATTTATGAAACTCTAAGCTGGCATCTGGTACTGTAGTTCTCGCCATGGAGTGTCTAGAATGATGTAAATCTCTCGAATGGCCAGGGGTTGGCAACCTGCAGCTCTGGAGCCGCGTGTGGCTCTTCAAGGACCGCTTCGTGTCGTCAGTTATTAGGGACAACCACCGTTTTTTTTTTTACCAATTTTGAAAAATGTGGACCTTATTGTGATTTTGTTTTGCCGGCCCCTGGCAACGGAGGAAGACGTGAAATGTTTAATTGACGTTTTTTTTTGTTTAACTCTAAAATAACCCGTCACTAACAGCGCGTTCAGGAGCTAAATTCCAACGTCGTGGTCTGCTGCTTGCCACGCCGAGAGGGCTTCAGCACAGCAAGAGAGAGATAGGCGTGTGGGGCTGCCGTTCCTCCTCCTCCTCCGTTGAAGGAGTGCAGACCACAGTGGGTTCACGGTGCGGTCCGTGGTGTGGGTGGCATGGCCACAGTGGCATTGCTGCGGCTTTGCCTTTAATTTCCCACGAACGAAGGAGTTGTGCGCGTCGGGCTGTTGGTGTGCTGACGCGTGTCTTTGAGGAGGAGGAGGAGGAGGGGGAATGTCAAATCCGCCACGGAACCACGAGTTGAAAAGCAGCTGCCCATGAATTGATCTAGGCCCCGCATGTAAAGGCACTAATTGGGCGCGTTTGATGCCATATTTTACATAATAAAATAAATAGACAAATACACACATTACACTATTCATTTTAGGGAACGCCATGTGTGGCTGATGCTATGTGTAAAATATATTTTTTTAATTTATATAGCAGGCGTATTGTCAGCTTATTTCTTGTGTAACTTATAATTAAAAAAACGGCACTAATGATTATTTTAGAATACATTTCTCGCAAGCTAGGTTAATTCCAAACCCGAATAAAGGTGCACGCGGATGATCGAAAGTTCACCGTCGGTGCGATGGTGATGTCACTCTGCGTATGTGCGTATGTGGAGGAGGCCCGTGAAGGACGCTTATGGGCAGTTGGAAGCAGTCGCCATCCAACAACAACGGAGGGCAGAGGAGCGACGCTCACAACAATGAGCGGAGCGCGGGGCGGCTAAGATGCAGCAAGTTGCCACAGTAGGGGGTACAGCTGGTGCATCTACCGGTCATCTCAGTCAGCTATCCCATGGCACTTGAGTCTGTCTGGTGATCTCCTGTCAGCGAGCCTTAAATACTTCACGTGGCCTCAAAGTGCACCTGGCCTGGCACAAGCGCCGTGGTGACGTCGCCGTCACTTAGTGGCGAATGGCGGCTATTGGTATGTGTGTGTATGTATGTTGATCTTCTTTCGCACCGTACGTAGCCAACCGTGATAATCGGAGCTGTGTGTGTGTGTGTGCGTGCAATGTCTCACGTAGAGCGGCCGCGTGGTACATCGGCACCAATCCACAGAACAGCAGCGCGATCAGCAGAAGTTTCTATGCAAAAAAAAACAAACAGCGGCAAACAATGAGTTGTGATTATTACACAATGAGTTGTGGTTATTACACGTTTACATTCGAAACGGCGGACGTTGAGCCAATGATAAATGTCTCAACCCCCTATGTAGCTCACATAGACCGTTGGGGATCAGTGCTGTTTAAAACAAAAAGCGAACTATTCATGCCGGTAAAGGCGCGCGCGGGGGAAGGATGTGTGACCAGCACCACGCCCGGCCGCCCCTTGTCTTTTTCCCGGTGCTGATGTTTATAGGCTGCGCCATGCACTCTTTTAAGGCTGAGTCGACCTAGGGGAGGCCCATAACCGGCTTAGTTATCACTCGCCACGGATGTTAGCCGTGGCCGGCAAGTGAACGTCGGTCAACGGCTCTTCAAAGTGAACGCGAAAAGACCCCGCACAAACCGATCGAAGCCAGACTCGTTGGCAAGAGAGCCATTCGCTGTGAACGTTTGAATAATTGTAAGTCAAACGCGACTGATGATGTTTAAAACCTACTGACTGTTGGCTCAACCCAGTAACTAAATCTGTGCAAGGTACGGCAAAAAAACAGACATCACACGTGACACGAGTTTCATCGCAGTCACCTTCCATCACCACCTCTGAAAGTGTGGACGCATTGCGTGACGATGCTGCTGCTGCTGCGTTGATAGTGGTTCACAAGCACGATAATCAACAACAACAACAACACAACTCAATACATTCGTCAAACAAATATTTAACAGGCGACGTTTCGGGCAATTGTCCTTCTTCATGGCACAAGTGTGTAAGTAAGGCTGGTAAAGTGGTGACTCATTAAATGTGCATTGAATATCTCGACAAAAAGCAATGATTCCGAATGTATCTTCTAAAAAAACGACTCTTCGAAATGGAAGGGGCGCAAGGTTTTATGTCGCTGTTACGTCTACTTCATTACGAGACAAACCGGCGATGCGGGCGAGTTAGATTCTGTGATGAACATGAGTTATATATCCTGTGATGAACATGAGTTAGATCCTGTGATGAAAATGAGTTAGATCTTGTGATGAACAGGCTCAAACCTGCTTAGTTTCCGACTGATTTGGTCATAGGCATAAAAAAACCGATGAGCTGTATTACTATCAACATAAATAATAACGATACTAACAATGCGGTTAGCGCACTGTGCGATGAACTCGGTTATCTTGCGTTCGATCCAATGGCAACTCATATCTTCTTAACCGGTCCTGGATACCCACATTCACCAATCGTACTGACCAGCGTGGTGAAGTATGGTCAAACAGCCCCTATGATCGACAAGACGTCTGAACAGGGCTTCAGCTGCAATCGAATTTCGTAAGCGCCGTACACTCAATCTTGATTTGAAGCTTTCGTGACTGCAGGAATCCATACTCTTTAGTTCTTTCGGTAAAGCCACGTGGGTAGAAATCAAATCAAATAAAACAAATCACGACGTTTCGATCACAACACAAGCGGCAATGATGACGACCGCTTGTGTTGCGATCGAAACGTCGTGATTAGTTTTATTTTGTTTCTAACTACGTGACTTTACCGAAAGAACCAAAGAGTACGCCGTACACTAACCACTTGCGCCACGGCTCCCCACGCTAAATATATTCTTCCAAGACAAAACATCCCCCATATCGCCTGAACATACATTTGGGGGCAACCGCTGCTAGCGAGTAGCACTGCACGTTACACGAGCGGGCAAAGGAGGCCAACACAACGCGCGGCCGCCTTTGTCTCCCACAGTAGCGTTGTTTACACACCGCATCAGGTACTCATTTGAGGCTGAGTCGACCTAGGGGAGGCCGAGGGCCGGTTCAGATAATCGTCACCGACATTGGCCGTGAGCGGGAATCAAACTCGGGCCTCGGGGTTCGCGGCCCACTCCCGTTCCCCGCTGAACACGCGCCATCCACTCGCTCTCACGCAACACGCGCACGACAATGCAAATCGCAAAATAAAATCGCAGGCGTCCTGACCATGATGCGACGGTGGCTGGGTCAGGCTCTTGAACAAGGACTCAGAATGACAACAAAGAGTAGTCGTGGACGAATTCGGCTCAGCCCACCGTATTTATGCGCCCCTGAGCCCTCATGCTGGAGGTCACGTCTCTGACCCGTGAACGCATTTCTTCTTGGCGAGATACTTTAGCTCAGCACACGCTAATCGCCCCGCTCTTAAAAGCCCTACGCAAACAATTTAAGCAAACCCATTAATAAAGAGCGACCACGTGGCCTTTGCGTCGACGGTGACCCAGAGGGGAAAAAAAAAATTGGCGAGTGAATGGGCGAATCCGTTGCGCTCGTGGGCGGCTGGGTGGGTGAATTCGTGGGGGTGTGAGTCCTTCCGGGTGTAAGTCGGTGGGTAGGTGAGCGAGTTGGTGCGTGGGCCGGTGAGTGGGTGAATGCCTGGAGGATAATGGGGAGGGGGGGGGGTGAATCGGTTCGTGCTTCGCTAGGGGAGTGAGTCTGTTATGCCTGTCAACCCCTTTTCAGTGCCCTACCTTAGTACAGACAAATTCAGACCGTATTGGTCACCCCGTTCCCTTATAAATCTCAACGTTCATCCTACAAAGTCTAATCACAATGGAAAACACGACCAAACAGCAACGGCTGTAGGTCGTATGGACCTGAAAACTACATTTCCCTGTACATGAATATGGGCTAAACCGTATGGGTCGACAGGTGTAGTTCGTCAGCGACTCAGGTTGTGTGTGAGTAGGTGAGCGAGTGAGTGAGTGAGACAGGAAGTGAGCGAGACAGCCGGTCACTGAGTTGGTGAGTTAATGAGGCACTGGTACGTGTAAGCGAGGTGGTGAGTAAATGTTTGAGTGAGTTATTTCGTGGATCGGCGAGTAAGAGAGTGTGCAGGTAAGTTGGTGAGTGAGTGGATGTGTGGAAGAGCGAGCGAACACGTGCTGGTAGGTGTTTGTGGGTTAGTAAGTGAGCGAGCCAACGAGTCGGTGAGCGGTATGCGTGTAACTGAGTGGATGGGTGAGTGGTTGGGTTGGTGAGTCGTTGAGTAAGGCAGTGAATGTATGGGTGAGCGAGCTCGCAAGTGGGTGAATGGAGTAAGTCGGTGGGTGGGTGAGTGTTTCGGTGATTTGATAAGTCAATGAGTGAGTGTTCGGTGAGTGAACAAGCGAACGATCGAGTTACCTAACAGGCTTTCCCGAGATGTTCCACGAAACCAAACAGACAAATATTGCCTATTCCCACATTAACCATTCCAAAATGTAACCATTCCCATGTTGCATCACACAATAGTCGTCTGTGTCATTTGCACGATTGTATGGTGGTGCACGCCCGTGACCCTGCACTTTGGAGACAAGGGTTGGTTACTGGGGGTTTGCGACGATATCAGTTTTCACAACATGACGATTGTCAGCGAGAACGTGATGAATACGCGATTTTGGGCGCAATGTCTCAATATGTGTCGTACAACCCTCCTCCACCCCACACAGCCAAAGAGAGTTGCCGGGTGAGAAAACACGCCAACGTGTGTGTTGAGCAATCCACGTGAATCACGTATTTGCCGTTGAACTTTTTTCACACCGTACGTCGCCAACCGCGCTAATCGGAGGCACGTGCATCACCATGTTTAATACGCACGGTCACAGGCGTTGGCAATGACTGCTGCTTCGTGACGCGCTATCTATTAAAGAGCACCTGGTATGCACGACGCAGTGCAATTACGGCTCCTGAAATGTTTCGAGGGGGGGGGGGGTTCTTTCATAAACCGAATTCGAGAAAAATGTCTCCTTGTTGTTTTGGTTGCCGGACTGCCTCTGACCGTGGAGGAGCCCCACCACCTTGGAGACGGAGCCACGGAATCACTCGCTGTACTCCGCAAGAGCCTAGAGAGATCCATCCGAGTGTGTGGACGGATGTGCCACGACCGATGGTGATGACGACGACGACGACGAGAGAGGGGGCTGCGTGTGTTGATGCGCGCGTGTGAGATGCTCAAGGCTTGAGTGCCGCTTGAACTCACCACTAACCTAATTTTCTAACATTTAAACTGCGGCTATCGCCGATTTACGGAAAACAATAGCGCAGACGTTACGGGTTGTTGCCCTTGATCGGGATTACGGAGCGAGGTCGACAGAGACGTTGGCTGCTCTTTGATAAACACGATCACAGAGTGACGCACGGTCTCTCTAAATGAGCCCAAGTATTCCTCCATCAACTTTAGAAAAATAGTTTTTGTTTGCTGTCCTTCACCCCCCCCACCCCCCGCACACTCGTGGCAGGAGGCACTCTCTTCCTGCAGTGGATTGAACACAGGAGCTGTGCGGGAAAACTACACAGACCGGAATCCCTCGATGCGTTTTGTGGCGATTGCATCACGTAGGTAGAAAAATAATAGATCACGACGTTTCGATCGCAACACAAGCAATCGTCATCAGGTGGGACAACCACAGCGAGAAACAACTGCTGAAGTAGGCGAGAGATCTGCCGTGACACGAGGTTATATAGTGTAGTGTATAGTGTAGTGTATAGTGTAGTTTATAGTGTAGTGTATAGTGTAGTGTAGTGTATAGTGTAGTGTGCAGATCTCTCGCCTACTTCAGCACTATACACTACTCTATACACTACACTATACACTACACTATACACTACACTACACACTACACTACACACTACACTATACACTACACTTTATAACCTCGTGCCACGGCAGATCTCTCGCTTCCTTCAGCAGTTTTTTTCTTGCTGTGGTTGTCCCACCTGATGACGATTGCTTGTGTTGCGATCGAAACGTCGTGATGTATTATTTTTCTACCTACGTGACTTTACCGAAAGAACCAAAGAGTATGGATTCCTGCAGTCACGAAAGCTTCAAATCAAGATTCTACAGCATGATCTGTTGGCTGTCCATTGAAAACGATCACGACGTTATGCAATGTCGGCAGTGAATAGCTATGCAAGCTAAATGAGCTACACGTGAAGGATTCTAACTACGCTCACTGGTACTAATTGGTAACTATTCGTAATGTCAATCAAAAAAATTAACCCGTAAAAACAAAGTTTTTCACTAGAAATTCTTTATATGCGTGGCGGCTAGAGTCCTCTCGTCCTCTGGCTTGAGATGGCTGCCACCTATGGGTCAGATGATTGCATGCCAGCATTAAGCAATTGGTAATTAAATATAATATTTTTGTCCTAAAAAGTGTAAAATTTTGGAAAAAAAATGTCACCAACATTAATTGTCACGGACAACGAGTCTGTATGGAAAATGTCAGCTCGATTGGATCACGGGAAGTGGGTTAAAAAACGACCGAAAAATTTGCACGGTCGTAAGCAAGCAAGCAAGCGCAAGTGAACTTAATATAAAGGATTTAAAAACTGCTAAGATCAGAAAACATTTTTTAAAAACATGTAATTCTCATCAGGCACCACGGTGTGACGTGTGGTCTCTGGTCACTGGTGATCCTCTCTGTGTCTGTATGTGCTCTCAATGATCAATCGCCTAATGGTGTGTATATATACATACAAACGTTGTACTTGTGTCATGGACGCATTTCTTACCGAGTTGTTTTTCCCTCCACAGTCACTGACAAGTAGGGTAAAGAGATCGAATTATTGTTACGCAAATAAACGTAGGTTCGTCGGAGAAACTTCACTCCCATATTGTGCAACAGTTGAAACCGTTCGCCTATCAAGGTCACTCACTGCTGGTGTCGCGTGACGTAATGATGTCCACGCCGCGTCCTGCTTTTGTAAGCGTCTGTAACGAGGTGGAATGCGTCATGCTTAGCGGACCCTTTGCTCGCTGCGCTCAAGCACATTTATTCAACGGAATACCGAGTGCTTGACATTTGTAACCCGAAAAGTAATTTTTCAAGCGATATTTACTCGAATCAAAGCAATATTTGAGTTTGAAACACGGTCACAACATGGGGACCCGTGACTAAGTACTGGATGAGACATCCTTATGTCAATGTCACACTTGGAGTAACTTTCTGTTTCCCGAAACGGAATTGTTTCTATTGCAATGATCATTATTGGCCGATGCGCAATGGCCATTATTGGCGCATGCGCACATCTCCTTCACGAACGGAGCTTTAAAGACACGAGACGCAGTCGAACTACTGTGGACATACAACCCGGACCAGAGAGTTAAACCGACGCAGTCTGCGCTCCTTCGATGTTAAAAGCAACGGCAAAAACTACAGGGGCTCTCTCCAGAAGCCCTCTCGTGGCCAGCATTTAGTTCCTAAACATATTGTAATACGCAAGAATGTTTGGCGTGTTTCAGTCGTCACACGAATTGTCCCGTTCAGCGAGTCGCGGGCTATTTTACGAGGGAGATCCGTGTTCTGGTGAGCAGAGCAGTAACTCAAAAGACAAAAGAGCATCAACATCGTGGAGAACGAGTTACAGATTCCTGAAGGATTGCTGCACAACGAACAAAAGAGGCCTTTCACGGTCGTGAACGAAACGCGAATTGAAAGAAAAAAAAAGTGCAAACATCATCTGAGAGCAAGAGGCGCCAGGAAATATCGGATACTTGTGCAAGTAAGCTCCTAATTTTGTTTTATCAAGGACATGGAGAGGGGGAGTGAAGGGAGGGAACGAATTTATCACGATTAATCGATTAAAGTGCAACCCCGCGTACTGAGTTTATTTAGCTCAACGCTCTCGTCACCGGCGGCCCAATCCATTCGGGATGAAAATCCGGTCCGTTGTTTCAGAAGCGGCACTGTGCCCGGAGCGGTCCCGTGCCGCCCTCTACTGTCCAGCGTAACGTCCACGCTCCCCGTGTCGATCACCACTCAGAAATGTCAACGATTCTCATACAAAGGTGCCATTGCCGATTCGGCGTCGTCGCTCGGCGTGGTAGCGATGCCTCCGCTTGCTCGTGAACGCCAACTGTGGTCACGCTGGCAGACGCTTCGCAAACGCCGGCCAATGCATCGTTCGGATGCGACGTAGAACGTGGAGTGTGTCCCTGTGTGAGCTCACGAGAGCGTCCTTCACTGCGGAGCAAGGGATGTGGAGCTTCACGGGAAGAGAGGGAGTGGTGGTGCCAATAAGCCCTGATCGGGTCAATGGCTCGAGGTCCATAACCGTCACCGTTGTAAATTCTAGGGCTCCCTCCCTTTAATGGAGCATTTAGCGACCACCGATTTCCAGTCATATCTAAAAACGGCTCCGATATCCCCCACACAGGTTGCATGAGTCAACAAACAAACAACAACAACAACCATCCAAAGAAGGTGGCGAGTTGTGGTGAGGTACCGTCACGTGTGTGGCGGTGCTGAGGGCATCGATACGGAGTGGAGGGGGGGGTGCTATGTGTGTTTCATTTATAAAAAAACATTTGACATTTAAAGTGTAAATAAGCTACACCACGATGTCTGTGCGAAATCGGTCTTTATATGGAGTGTGTTATGCTCATTGTGTAAATAAAGACCTTGCTAGGTTTTATCTCTCAGCCACCTTAATCACAACCAGAGCCAAATAATTAAGTATAGGTCCAGCCGCTATGAGATTACACTCCGGGTTTTTTTCTGTATATTTACAACAGCCACGTTTACAGTGCGGCAAACCTGGGGAGGATTTATTTTGCATTGATTCTGGATTTTAAAAGCGACCCTTGCTTGTAACAATCGACAGTGCTTACGTGTCACTCGGAGCGGTCTGTAACGACGTCCCGGAAAGTATTTTGGCACGCCACATGCATCTCGCCTGATGTTGTCCTCGTGATATTGTGAGCATATATATATAGCAACGTGGGGAACAACACAGTAATGTAGGATTGTTATTATTATTATTATTGATAGCCACACCTTGTACTCCACACCCTACACCGATAAATGCAAAAGCATTGCAGAGTTCTGGAAACGAAATCGAGAGAGCCCCCGGCAATATTGCTCTGAACATCGTGGGTTCGAATCCCACCCGCAAGGTCTTCTCTAGCAGCGTGGAGATGAAAGGGCTTTGAGGCTCTTGAGGAGACAAAGGCGACGACGAGAAGGAGGATGGGGAGGAGGTGCGGCGATCAGAGACGCAGCTCCTGTCTCTGCCCTCCCGTCTCACCCCACCACGCCGTGAGAGTCGCAGGGTTGATCATTGTTTTTTTACCCTTCTATTTGGCAACAAAACTGGCAAACATGACTCCTTGTAAAAAAAGGGTGTCAGTTTTGTTGCCAGATAGAAGGGTAAAAAACTAATTATCATATTTTTTACTGGCAAATGAGGTTCCAATGGTGTAGATGCTTACCCCGAGCTCTCATACTCTGATGATGCATTGTCTTTGAGTTGTGCGCCTTTTGGCGTCAGCTGGTCCAACCCATGTGAGACTAGGCTCTAAGGAAAGCTGTCTCGGGTGTGGACCAATCAACTTCAAGGACAGTGCACATTATCAGAGTTATGTTTTTTGTTTGCATTATGACTGCAGGTATTGTGGTCTATGCAAACATGACTCCTTGTAAAAAAGGGTGTCAGTTTTGTTGCCAGATAGAAGGGTAAAAAAACAATTATCATATTTTTTACTGGCAAATGAGGTTCCAATGGTGTAGTCGCAGGGTTGGCTGTGGTCGGCCTTGGACATCGTCTTGTAGCGGCGGCGGTGGCGGCGTTGGGCCAGGAGCAGCTCGCAGTCGTCGGGGATGCCTCGGGGGCTTCAGGCTCCTGCGAAAAGGAGACGCGCGGCGGCCCAGGGCGGTGGGCTCTCAATCAGAATATTTTATTAAAATTAATTTTATCAGAATCTTTATTCACACTGGAGTAATCCGATGCCACTCGCTTGAGCGTACGGGGCATTTCACGGAGGCGCATGAAGAGAGTGTGTGACTGTGTGTGTGGCCTCAGCCTCAAATGATTACCTGGTGCGGAGTGTAGTAAACATCGCCACTGGGGAGACAAAGGCAGTCGGGCGTGGTGCTGCCCACCCACCCCTCGTGTCAGCTCATCTAAAACAATGAAACTCAAATGGCGGGATTTGATTGCTAACTGCTGAAATAACTGCTGCGCCACCACTCACACCTCACAGCACTCATTGCCCTGACGATGTTTGGGATATTTGCCAAAAAAATGTTTTGTCGTTCAACCCGCCACCACCCGACACAGTCAATTAGGAAGGTTTGTCACGTCAACAAAGACGTGCCAATGCGTTACTAGTTGAGCACACCGGGGTGTCGGAGAGTAAACCCACAACGTTGACAACGCTTCGCTGGCGATTACAAACAGCTTCATCGGGCGATGAGTGATGTGGCGTCGCCGATGCACGCTGCCCGAAGGCGACGTCGCCAGAAGGGGAGGCTCGCGTGCGTGAATCGATAACGAAGCTCCTCTCCGCGAGCATCCTGCCAGCTTGGCGTGACACGCGAGTCCCGACTCGCTCGTAGCCAGGAGGCTAACCGTGACCCGCATGTCTAAGGAGGGTGGATGGTGGGGGGGTTGTCCGCAGTGAACACCGTTCAACTCTATTCGGGTACAGCTGCACGTGCGTGACTTCGTCACCAGTTGTTGCTTTAATTGCTGTTTGCCATCGTGGTCGAGGGAGAGGGCCCCGGGTGGAACGAGGGAAGGCGGCCACTTCACTTAATGAAGGCGCACGTGCAGTCAACCCCCCCCACCCCCGATGGGGTTGAAATACAAAATTGAAGTTAAAGTGCTGAATTGACAAATGTTCAAATGTATCCGCAAAGTATACTAATAGGGTTTTCCCCCTTTTTTCTGGCAAAAAACTGACACCTTTTGCAAATAATCATGCTTACATTAACCACAATACTTGCAGTCAAATGCAAACAAAAATAATACTCTGATAATTTATGCATTGTCTTTGAAACTGATTGGTCCACACCAGAGACAGCTTTCTTTGGAGCCTAGTCTCATATGGTGTTCGACCAGATGATGCCAAAAGGCGCACAGTTCAAAGACAACGCACTACCAGAGTAATGAGAGCTCGGGGTGAGCAGCTACTTAGCGGATACATGATGTATCCGCTAAGTGTCGTTGAACTTGTCTTTCACCTTCTTGTTTCCTGCCCTGGCTCCATCGGCTCCCCCAGTGATCGGCGGCCCCTGCCTCTTCTCCTTGTGCTGAAGACAAAGATCCCCCGTGTAGCCTTAACAGGCCGTTGCTGCAAGTGCTGTTAGCGAGCACCTATGAAGTTCGGAACGGGTGGCCAGCACCACGCCGTTTATACACCGCACCAGATACTCATTTGAGGCGGAGTCGACCTAGGGGAGGCCCAGGACCGGTTCAGGTAATGGTCACTGGTGGTGGTGGTCGTGAGCGGGAATCGAACTCGGATCGCCGGTTTCGTAGCGCAGCGCGCCAAGCGCTACACTACCACTCCTCACAGACACACGCGGTGAGCTTTAATGAAATCATTTTTTTATTGTGTGTGATTCAATTACTTCTAGAGGTGCATATTTGTAAACTCGGTCCACAATATCGTGCGCAAAACTTTAAACCTCGCTCAACATTGAGTGGTCACTGAAGCGAACAAAACTGCCGATATAAAATGTTACACGATCTTATATTTTGCGTTCAAATGCAGCTAATAGCATGGGCCATCGACTCCACATCATGATTGTATCCGCATCTCCCATGAGCGACAAAATCACTCAAGACACTTCGAGGCGTGGGGAAAAGCGCGCTCGGAATTGTCCAGAACGAGAGGCACGTGGATTCGAGAACGCACGCAAGTCAGATACATCATCCTGATTGTAGAAACACTGACTCGAAGGACAGGCTGCCCGAAACGTCACCTGTTCCCCCGCACCTCCGATTAGCACGGATGGCTTCGAACGGTGCGAAAGAAGTTCAACATACGTACTATCATATACTTGTATTTATTTTTTGAAGGCAGCAGTGCTGTTGACGAATGCGTCGAGTGTTTGAGGAGTCTAAGCAAACTTGGTGGGCAGGAGACGTCGTGAGAACAGGTGACGCCCGGTGGTCGAGACTAGCGACGGACTGGGAGTTGCAAGGAGGGAGCACACCTGGGCAAACGTCGATAGCGCGATGATGATGATGACATCAACTCGCGTGCAGGTGCCACGTGTAGGTAGTGAGCACTCCAAATATGAGAAACCGTCACTTAACAAATACTCCAAATCTTCTTGGTTCTTTCGGTAAAGTCACGTAGAAGGGAAATAATAAAGTAATAAAAATAAAACATCATAAAATACAATTCTCACGACGTTTCGGCCACAACGCAAGCAGCCGTCCTCAGGTGAAGAACAGGTCTGTCGGAAAGACAGCGTCTGAATGAACACCACCAAGCTTGGCAGCGTATATTTAAGCTAGGTTAGCAAATTCATTTGTCAAGGCGCCCTTCCTCCTCGCACCAAGAAGATGAATCCCTGCAGTCACGAAAGCTTTAAATATAAATACTCCAAAGACAAAGCGTTTATAGCAGGTTGTTGGAGCAAGTACCGTTAGCGTGAACCCATCACCCCACCACCACTTAACCTTAACTCCTCCATCGCAATAATAATCATCATCATCATCATCCCTCTCCGCTGATCTCGCGTGTCCTGGGTTCGCGCCGTGGCGGTGGCGGACGGGGCCCCACGCGTCGCGTTCGGCGCTATCCCACCACGTCGTGCGCGCACGGCTGGCTCGGGTCGTCCTTCTTCACCGCCGAGTAGCGGCACGTGTCAACGTCCAACACGGCCTCGCAGTCGGCCCCAAAGTTCACCGCTCTGCCGCCGCTGCCGGTCGATGGGAGGAGATGATAACATTAGCATCGTCGTCATCATCATCATCGTCGTCATCCCGTGAGCACATTACCCCTTCTTCTTGGTTCTTTCTGTAAAGTCACGTAGAAGGGAAATAATAAAATAACATATTATTATATTATTTTATTGTTTTATTTTTATTATTTTATTATTTCCCTTCTACGTGACTTTACCGAAAGAACCAAGAAGATGAATCCCTGCAGTCACGAAAGCTTTAAACCGCATTACCCCTATCATACAATCTCTGCATTGGCTTCCAATTAAATGTCGGGTTACAATTGAAAGTATTGCTGCTGACAAATAAGGGCCTTGAACGGGTGTTTTATTTCTTTACACCGTTTTACATTCAACAACGTGCGGCCGGGTGCGGGCGATTGATCGGTCGGGGGCGGATATGCGACGTCGTTCGGAGCGACGTTGTTGGCGGCGCTACGTACATGCTGCAGCAGGATACGGACGTCTCCCCGCACGTGCACTGCATGCAGCCACGCTCTCTCCACTGCTCGCCGGCGAGTCGCGACTCGCCGTTTTCGTCCTTGCACGGCCCCTCCTCCAGCACCGGGACTGCCGCGGGCACGGTGACAAAAAAACAAAAAGAGGAAGACGAACGGGCAACGGTCACCGGTAACATCGACATCGTCACCGTCGTCAACAGTAGAAGCGGCAGCGGCAGCAGCAGCCATGCTCTCTTCACTGCTGGATGAAGGCCCTCCCCACGCCGTCACTACCTTGTTTTGTGTGTGTGCGTGTTTGGTCCGTTGTCCTTCGCCCGCACCTCCGATTAGCACGCTTGGCTACGGACGGTGCGAAAGAAGCTCAACATACACACACATCTCGGCACGATGCCACCGACGCGCGAGCTGATTTCATTGCTCCATCTCCGCGGTGGACGTGCTTTCGGGCTGGGCGGCTGGGTGGCATCACTTTCTGCGGCTGCCATCGATCGCCGTTGTCAGAGCCGGCCCAGCCACTAAGCGACCCTTGCAATTGCAAAGGGCCCCGTGGCCAGCAGAGGGCGCCGTAGAATCACTGCTAGCGAGTGGGTGAAAAAAATCATACATCAAAGGGGCCTCTAACCAAATTTTTCTTAGGGCCCCCAAAGGTCTAGGGCCGGTTCTGGCCGTTGTGCATACGAATGACCCCGCCTGCCATCGTCGTTAACCCTCTCTTTGGCAATGCCGAGGAGCGGACAGACCTCCGACAATCTCGGCGTGTCGGCCCCACGCCTCTTCGATGCCTCCTCCCCCAATGTAGCGAAGCTTTGTAACTCGTGCGGGGCAGCCCGGTGGAGCGGGAGACGCAGCAGCGACAGCTCGTGTCGAAGCGCAACATCTACAGGGTAAGACAACGCGCGGGGGGGGTGGCTGTGTGTCCGTGTGTTTTTTGTAATGTTGCTTCTGTCATTGAAGGGAGAGTGGCACTCACCTCCGTCCCGCATGACGATGTCCGCAGAGAGCTTCTGCTGGGTGCAGTAGCCGTGGGTGAGCGCTACCAGGGGCAGCAGGAGCAGCAGCAGATGTGCCATGACCTTCTGTGACACACACAGACAAAGTTCCCTCGTGTAGCCCGCATAGAACGTTGGGGCAAGTTACGTGAGTGAGCAGCACCTCTGTGTGCCTATGTATGTGTCTCTCGCTATGTATCTCTGTGATATCTGTCTCTGCTTATATGTCTGTCTATATGTCTCTGGTTCTGTGTTTTATCTCTCTCTCAAATTTAGCATTCTCAGTAAAGAACGTAATCAACCAGGTAGGGTGTTGACTGTTATGTTATCCGACTCTGTTGCATTACATTACATTTCTAAGTATACTAGATTTGTGTTTCTATTTCATTTATACCTGATGACGATTGCTTGTGTTGCAATCGAAACGTCGTATGCTAGTATTTAATGTATTATTTTCTCTTTATACGTGACTTTACCGAAAGAACCAAAGAGTAGTTCCTGCAGTCACGAAAGCTCCAAATTAAGTTAGCACCCGTGAAGGCTGACTCGGCGCACGACGAGATGGTGTGGCTGCCAAACCAGACCTTTCCGCCTTTGTCTCCCCGTGCGCTGATGTTCACACACAGCACCAGATAACGGACTAACGGCCCGATTGCGTCACATCTCGGAAGCAAAGTAGAGGCGAGTCTGGATAGTGCTTGTGTAGTAGAGTTAACTGCTCGATGTTCACAGGCTGGGAGAGCAGATCGTAAACAAGGGTTCCCGCTCAAACTAACGGTCAGGGTCTCACAAGCTGTGAGAGCTGACCGTAAACAAGGTTTTCCCGCGCGACCAAACGGTCAGGGTCAGAGAAGGTGAATTGGGATCCAAAAGCAGATTGGGAACGACCAATCACAGGGTTCCACAAGGTGGCCGGGGATTGGACAACCCGGCCACGAACGAGTATAAAGCCAGAGCGCTGAGAGCTCCAAAGGGGAGTTCGGCGACACGAAGATCCAGGATGGCGGAAGAAGCCTAGGACCCTGGGCCAAGCCCTCCAGCCCTTATAAGGGCTAGGGTTCAGTGTAACCAGTGGTCGGGGAGATATCCCCTAGGTCCAGTCAGAGAGGACACTGAAAGAGCGGGATATTAAGTAGCCTGTAGGGAGCGGAGGCTTGTACCTTCTGAGGGTAACGGGTGAGGGGACCGTATACCCCTCAGTGTGATAGGGACCGTGTTAATAAGACAATAAAAGTGTGTGCTACAAAAGACGTTGAAGAGTCCGTCCGTACAACACTACACTTGCATTGGCGGCCACACACATCGCACAATATGCACGAGCGACTCGCGGGGGAGCTACGAGATGGGCAGACAACGGGGAGTGAAGCGACATTCATTGTTGTACTGCACTTCTTTGCTCACCGGTCTATGATCACCACCTTCACCGAGTCCACTGACCAGCATGGGGAAGTATGGTCAAACAACCCCCATGATAAACACGGCACGGTGTGGCCTTTGTCCAGCCATGGGTAGACAATGTGCTGTGAATGTAACTCTTGAAATACAACGCTTTTAACACTGAATGTAGCTTACATGGTCCATATCTTCGAGTGACAATTAACTGTAACTATTGCATTTTATACGGTTGAAAGTTGCTTAAGGTCGCATCGACTGATGATGTATTGATCTTCCCCCGCACATCAGATTAGCGCGGTTGGCTAATGCACGGTGCGAAAGAAGTTCAACGTACATACATTCATGGACGATACATATGGTTTTAACGCAATCGCAATCTATCCATCATCATCATCGCTATCGTGAAGATGTTTGTTTACCACGAGGTGAGAGGGAGCCCATCAAGGTGACAATCTATTGCGACGAGGACATTGCGTGGCAGAGACAATCGAACGAGCGAGGAAATCAATCACGAGACATCTCGGCGGAGAATTCATGCAGAAACAACGCCGTTATGAAATGAAATCTTGTCCGAGATTGAACACGAACGAGGTGCTTATTAGAGACGTATTCATAACGCCTCTCACGGCATCGCATGGTTCACGAGTGGAACGCGCCCTCAACAAGCGCAGACTTATGAATTAATAACACTGGTCAACACACTTTTTCTGGCATAAGGTATTCCAACGGTTTTAAGGTAATTTTGGGGTGCTGATTCCAAATGTGGCATCAGTTTTTGTCTATCACATCAGGTTTTTGAGATATCAGATAATGCATTTTCAATAAAAACTGCAGAAGAAAAATATTAAATAAATGTGGATATCTACATAAAATGATATTATAAACACACTATCCTAAAAATACAGCACCATATTTTAACACTAAAGCAGTCACTGACTCGCAACAACTTGCAATCATAAGTGACGGAGTTAATTTCTGGTAAAATCAATGAAAATGGGGTATGCCGATAGCATAAAAATGACATGTGATAGAGCAAATCTGAGATCAGATTTGGAATCAGCACCCTGAAATTAGTCTTAAAACAGCTGCAAAAGTCCAGACCAGAAAAAAAAACTTTTTTTTTGTTGACCAGTGTAATACCACGTTCCATGCTGTCCAAAATTGTTTGTTTTCAACTCCTGGTGAAATAAAAGTGCGTTTACTCACGTTGCATTTCAGACCACCTCTAAGTCAAGAGTCAAATGCACGTATGGCGCAGTTTGTTGTTGAACAACTGAACTGTATGAGCTCAATTGTTCTACGTTATCTCTTTTTCGCTTTCGTTCCTTTCGTGACGCTGCAGATGCCACTCTCTCCCACCACCTCCAATTAGTGCGGTTGGCTACGTACGGCGTGAAAGAAGTTCAACGTACGTACATACCCTTGCAAAATTTGACTCAACATGCTTCTCTCGAATTCTCACCTGGGTTAAACAAAATCAACGCTACGAACACCATCTCTCGACTCCCCTTTCTCTCCCCCCCTTCATCACAACAGATGTAAGCCACGCAACCTGCCACCGTTAGCAATGTGCGTGAGCAGGCCAGCAGACGACCTCACCATGGAGGCGACGTTGCGGACCCGGTCGAGGCGAGAGTCGATGTCCGTGTCGTCCAGCCTCTCATTTTATACCGAACGGCCTTCCGGCTTCCTGCACACGTGTGTACACACCCTCACACCTGCACACGCACCCGCACACCTGCACACGCTACCGTCATACAAATCAAACTCGCGTGTCATATTATAAATTCAGCGTGCAGGTGAGCACTATTAGCATACGCGGATGATTAAGTATTCGGCTGACACGCTGGGACATTCATATGTAGCTGTTATTTCAAAATACATGATAGATTTAGTGGTGGGGGGGGGGGGGTGGCGGGTGGTGGCGCAGTGGTTAGCGCACTGCGCTACAAGCACTTTAGCTTGAGTTTGATTTCTGGCCACGGCTAGCACCAGTGGTGATTGTACAAGGGCATTGCAGCAGCAGCCATACTCTATCCACTGCTGGATGAAGGATGCGACCCGAACCGTCGTCGTCTTATACAGTCTTGTGCTGCAACAATCCATCCAGCGCCTGTGTACGAGCTACTCTGTTTTGAATCGCTCCATCTCCCACGGCTGTCGATCCCTGCCCAGGCTCGGAAGGAAGAATCGATCGTCACGCGCATCTCGCGACTCACTGCGTTCGCTCGTATCGCGAGCGAGAAGGGATGGCATTCATCCACAACCCAACACACGTCTCAATGTCTTCGCCCGTACCTATTTACACGCCTTTATTTCAGTCACCCAAAATACATTTTGGCATGTAAATTTTTCTTATAATTATTTCGCACGGGGTTATCGTGAGTTTTTTCTCTCGCTCTCTTAATTTCACGACTTGTATTCATGCTGAGCGTATGCTTGATTGCTGCTGCGCACAGCACCCAATAGAAATATTATTATTATTATTTTGCAGGTATATGTCAGCCCCCGTGTCACGCAGGTGGTGGATTAAGGTGCGTGGCCTGCACTGCGCGGCTGGCGGATTAACTGCGCGCAGGGGGGGTCTGTGTGTACCACGCTGGGCTGGAGGTGCGTGGGGGGGCGGGCGAGTAAAGCCCCCGAGATGATCGCTAATAATGCCGAGCTGAGAACGCACTTCGTAGAGCTCCGGCCGTTTGTGTGGCCACCGTCCATAGCCCCCAGGTGCTACAGGCTCCTGCGGGGCGACGTTTTGCGGGACAGCAGAGAGCGGTGGCTGATGAAATTCATCGTGGCACTCACGCTCCCCACGTCCAAAGCTACCCGCGTTCACCAGACGGCGCTGAGCAGCTTGGTGAAGTATGGTCAAGCAGACAACCCCCCTCATATCCGACACCACGCGGTGAGGCCTTCGTCCAGCAGTAGATTGATTCATGGGCTATACATTATTATTGTTGTTGTCTGAATTATGATGGACTATATGCTGTATATATATAAATACGAGTACACATACAGCATGTATTGTAGTGGAGCGTTGTCACAGTGGTTCTCGCTGTGTGCCATCAAGCCGCCAACCTGAGTTCGATTCCCGATCATGGCTAACGCCAGTGGCGAGTGATATCGGTCCTCAATTGCACCCTTACCAACCTGCATTGACCAACGTGGTGAAGTATGGTCATGCAACACTCAAAACTGACACGGTCTGGAGAGGTCGTCCACCATTGGATTGACAATGTGCCACACATAATAAATATGAATGTAGAGAACAATTATAACAATGACACAATGCGTTATGAGCGCACTGCGTTGTGAACCTGGTGACCTGAATTCGATTGCGGGCCACGGCTAACATCAGCGGTGAGTAATATCTGAACAGGTCCTGGCTCCCACGCCCCCCCTCCGCCCTCAACCCGCAATTACCAGCGTGGTGAAGTATGGTCAAACAAAACAAAAATTTAAAAACCAAGGTAGGGCGTGGATATGCTTCCATCAGCAATTTGAATTACGATGCGCTGTTAATAATCACTGCTCGAAGGGGCTTTACATTATTTTATTTGCTGAGTGTAATTTTATAACAGCGATGTCAGATTCATACGGGTTCGGACAAACTGTGTTGTCGCGCCTCAGGGCGCTTGGGAGATGAGCAACTCGGAACATTGGATGCGGTGGCATTGATGGGCGTGACGACGCGGCGGCATTTACAATATTGGTCTTAATTCGTGTGTGGAGACTCACCACCGAGTCGCGCATCCACGTCCCTCGACTCCACGATGGCGAGTTTGTGAGCATCGACGGCGATATTGGCACACACACAAATTTAGATTGATTTAAAGATTGGCAGGGTCTCTGCTCCTGCCACGCCCCGCGTGAAGCCGGGAAAGCCCCGCTGAGCGCCCAGCGTGGGCCACAGGATGGCCCTGCCTGGGATAATGTTCATCAAACGCCTTCTTTGTCCTCCGTTACGTATCTTGTGCACCAATATCACGAATGCCACCACCACCGCCGCCACCACGTCCGCGACTACCACCATCGACAACAACCGTCATGAGCCACTAAGTGGCGGTGACTTCACCACGGCGCTTGTGTGCACTTTAATGCCACGTGAAGTGTCGAATGCTCGCTTGGAGGAGGTCATGGTACAGACCCAGGTGCCATGACTGAGATGACTGGCAGATGCACCATCTGTGCCCCCTGCTGTGCCAACTTGCTGTGTTTTATCCGCCCGGCACTCCGCTCGTTGTTGTGAGCCTCGCTCCTCTGCTACAACCACCACCACCAAACCCACAAGAACCACCACCGCCACCACCACGCACCCCGCAAGCTCTCTAAGCCGCGGGAAGAAGATTAGGCAGGAAGACCGGCTAAATCCACTCCCGTTAATTAGGCTTCGCCTCCCATAATCTGCGTCCCTGGACACTGCCCCGCGACAAATGAACGAGTCGCCGCTCTTGCGCCGAGGGCGAAACCTTCACCCCTCCAAAACGCCTGCCTCGATCCGTCGCGAGTCAACGCCGCCGGCGTCAGTCGTGGGAGTAAATGCGTTGACGCGCGCGAAGGATGCGACTCGTGAGCCTGCGAGTTCTCAGGGATCGTCAGCATGCCTCCGTCTCACGACTGCCTCCCGCTATTTTTCGCCATCTGCGCACTGCTGTTCGCGCCTGCGAGTGAGTCTCACCATTGCCGCTCATCTTCTTCTTCTCCTTACTCCCTCCTCCTTCTGCTTTGCAACATCTTCATCCTCGCTTGCTGTGTGTGCTGCTGTTCGTCATGCGTCTCCTCTCGTTAACTGTTTGACAGCCGAAGCCACGGGCTGCTTTTAAGTCATTGACCATTTGGTGGAGCATGCACTGACTTCTTGTGCGTTTACGAGACGTGTTAAAACGTGGTGAAGTATGGTCAAAAAACCCCTGTGACCCTCATCCGCTGGTAGATGAACAATAGTGAGGGGGGGCGCGGTGGTTATTTATTTATTTCATTTAAAAATCTACATATAATTAGGACGATGATTATAATGTAGAATTATTTGAAATAGAAAATCGACAGTGGTTGTTCTTTGGACAAACTTTCACTCGTCACGGGAATGTGGACATTCCACCACTTGTTCAGGGCTGCTTGAGTGGGAACAAATTCGCCTTTAAACTTGCGTGTTCTATCTAGATTTGTGTGTTCTATGTTGAGCTTCTTTTACACCGTACGAAGCCAACCGTGCCAATCGGAGCACCAGTAACCAGTTCTGCATGGCCGCGGGAGACGGCTACGGCTTTGGAAGGCGTTCATCCAGTAGTGGATCGATCATGGCTGATGATGAGTAGCCACCAGTGGGGTTCGTTCACTTTCCATCGACTTGAGTCTCACAAACTTAAACCTTTGAGTTACTGGAAACCTGACTTCGTATTTGGATGCCTTCATGAACTGAAATCTGGGTTCAAACGTTTGTAGCCAGATATTTTTTTTTATTAAAAGCTCAACAACGTTGTCCCTAGATTTGAGGAGATACGACTGATATGTTTTTGCATTGATTCTTGTTGTGCACATAGACTCGGCCTATCGATAAGCCACCGTTATGACCCTTCTAGAACACCTGAAATTACACGAGGCCACGAGCGTCTACAATTTTTATATATAAAAAAAATGAATTATTTTTATTTCCACAGTTGTATCCTGATTTTTCTAGCGGTTTCATGCCAACGAGATGAATAATCACAATGCAGTGCAGCTCTTCCTGTTCGAAAATTGTCCGTGGAATCGGATATCACAGAACTACTTCTGAAATCCCTTTAAGTGATCTCTGACTAGAGGCCAGCACCTTCCTACCACGGAGAGAAAATGTGCATAATCAAATTCAATGGCACGGTTGTTTTTGTGCAATCATGGGTGACCGTGCTGATACAATCAGCTCAATACACTTGAGAACCCGGTTTAATCATAAGGCAGCCACCGGATTAGAACCGCGGATCTCAGCAGTGCCAGCTCAGAGCTCTGACCTCTGACCTCTGAGCCACGTGGCCACCTCGACATCAGATCATTACATTGTTGTATAAATGCTTACATTCATACGGAAACAGCCTGCATGGAACACTGTTCCAGGAATTATTTTGGCATAACGCATCAATCATCTCAATCTGATGTTGCTCCCTTGATGCTTATTTTGTACCTGCTACGATGATCGACAAATAGGGTACAATAATATAGGATTATTATAACGAGGCGTACTTTGTATTCTAGCAGTGGCAGTGACCCGGAAGATGTTGAGTAAGATGTGAAGCCCTGATTGTCCCCCATTGGCATGGTTATGGTGGATGACATTGTTGTGAGTTATTAATCCAATTAACTCAACGACTAATTTGCCGTCTACGCAGCGCAAGCGAACTTCGCTCCGTTCTTCCACGAGGGAGGGAACATGGCTTTCACGAGTCTCTCGGAAGACACCGCCGTCGGTAAGGAGACCCCGGGGGCCAAGTGTCCAGCGGCTTAAGGAAAAAAAAATCACTCGAGTGAAATATCCATCCCGTACGAGATGATGGCTTGCCAGCAAACAACCGCAGGAGAAATGAGACCTCGCGTTGTTCTCGAGGCAATGCCACGGACATCATTACGTCAGTTGGTGAAGACAGAGAGCGATCGGCGTGGGAGCAGAGTACCGTACAACTACCGATATCGGCTTCACCAATTTCACACTTGACTATAAGAATTTGATCAAAATTGAGAAAAGGGGGCTGAGCTATTTGCAGGGATGCTTTGCCCCCCCTTTCTAAATTATTTCTCCGTAAAAAAATATTGGTACAATATTGAACAGGATTTTAAAACATATCTTTAGGGTGCTCATTTTGTTCAGCATTTGACGCGTGTTTAAACTTTAACTGTGCCCCCTAACAACGCAGTGCGCTAACCACTACACCCGCTCTCATAGAACGATCCCCCTTTAGTCTGAACAGACTTTTGGGGCAAACGCTGTTAGCGAGTGCCGCCTATGAATGCCGGCAGGGCACACGAGGCGGTGGGTGGCCAGCACCACACCCGGCCGCCTTTGTCTCCCTCGTGGCGATGTTTACGACACACCGCGCCAGGTACTCATTTGAGGCTGAGTCATGCCCACACACACTTACACACACTTACACAACAACAACCGCCATTCGCCACGAAGTGGCGGTGACGTTACCACGACGCTTGTGCCAGACCATGTGCACCTTACACACGCACGCGCACACACGCGCACGCACACACAGAGATCCCCCGTGTAGCCTTAACAGACTGTAGGGGCAAGTGCTGTTAGCGAGCACCTATGAAGGCCGGAACGGTACACGAGGGGGTGGGTGGCCAGCACCACGCCCGACCGCCTTTGTCTCCCCAGTCGCGATGTTTACACACCGCACCAGGTACTCATTTGAGGCTGAGTCGAACTGGGGGAGGCCCAGGACCGGTTCAGACAATCGTCACTGCTGTTGGCCGTGAGCGGGAATCGAACCCGGGTCGCCGGGTTCATAGCGCACCATGCTAACCGCTACACTACCGCACACACACGCACACGCGTGCACGTGCATCCAGGTACCCAGGTGTTCACGCTCAATGGCAGCGACCCAGAGGGCGCGCGGGTGACGTACGGCATGGAGGCGCCCCCGGGGCAGAAGGAGGTCTTCGCGGTCGAGCCGCGATCGGGCAACGTCACCTTGGTGGCACCGCTGGACCGTGAGGTGGGTGTGTGTCTGTGTGTGTGTCTGTATGTGAGCGGTGGTGCAGCGGTTAGCGCGCTGCGCCACGAACCCGACGACCCGAGTTCACTATCTCGCTCAGCACAACCAACATCAGCGATGAATATCTCAGCCGGTTCTGGGCCTCCCCTAGGTCGACTCAGCCTTAAACAAGCACCTGGGTGCGATGTGTAAACATCTCCACTCGGGACACAAAGGCGGCCGGGCGTGGTGCTGGCCCACCCCCTCGTGTGCCACAGTGCCGGCCTTCATAGGTGCTCGCGAACAGCACTTGCCCCTACAGTGTGTCACAGGCTCTACCGGGAGGGATCTTTGTGTGCGCGCGTTGTGCTCCCCTCTGTCCCCATGCGCCCAGAGAGTGGACGAGCTGGACGTGATGGTGAGCATCTCCGACGGACTGAACACGGTAAGCGAGCGAGCGAGCAAGCGACGTCCTCCTCCACGCGGGTTCGTTCCCTTCCGTAGGCGCTCACCCGCGCCGCCTGTTACACCGGAGTGGTTGATGCCTGTAGGGGGGAAAACAAGTTCTACTGGCCGATGAGCGAACCGTATTTTAAGCGTCCGTACACGGGCGAGAGTGGTGCTGTTGACCGCGTGATATCTCCCCCCATGTTGTGTTCGCATTGGGGTTTCTGCGGCTGCTTCGGGCTACTGTCAAACATCCCAACGTAGGAGCCTACTCAACAACGAAAGCTGTTTTGAGACTCATTGAGGCACTTCTGGACAAACTGCACGACGACGATAACTTCCATGGCGTGCTCTGGCAGGTCGTGGAGAAGGCTCGCGTGTTCGTGACGGACGTCAATGATGAGCCACCTGTGTTTGATGGGATGCCCTACACAGTCACCGTGCCTGAGGTGAGGTCCCCACCTGCTCGCCGAGATACGCTCCTACCCAGCTGTCTGCCTAACCGCCCAATCACCTACCCACCTGCCTATCTCACCACCTACCCACTACCTACCTATCCACCCACCTACCCATCTACCGACCTACCCACCCACCTGCCTACCTATCCACCCACCTACCCACCTGCCTATCTCACCACCTACCCACCCACCTGCCTACCTATCCACCCACCTA
>CM025628.2:1840773-1856881 GCA_014621495.2 Entosphenus tridentatus
CTCCGTGGCCCGCTGCCGTAGCTCGCGCGCTCCGTCTCAGAGCCCTCGTGCCGTCCCGTCCGTCGCGCGCAGGGAGCGGACATCTTCACGGTGGTGGCGTACGACGGGGACCAGGCGATCCCCAACCCCATCCGCTACTCCGTCGTCAACGGTACCCAAGGACAGCGTCGCCGCTCTCTCAACAAAACAAAGCCGGGCTCGGGGTCCAAAAAATACAAATGTAGAGGCGCAGGCCTGCAACTTCTTGCTCGCGCCCAAGCTGGTGGCAACGCCTTGACGAGAGGGAGCTCTCAAGATCCCTCCAGTCTAGAGAGGGTATTTTGCCTCCTCTTTCATGCTGGTCAGATGACCTTGACGAGGTGGGGGGTACCCACTTTTTACCCCACCACACGTGACCTGCATCTACTCAAGCACATCAGAGATCCAGACCGTATTCAGTGGCAATTAAGCCCTGCATACACACATACACACACACATCTGTGAATAATAATCACAATCTTCCTCGCTGCAGGGAGCAATGGACTGTTCCTGATCAACGAAACTACCGGAGCCATCACCGTGCCTGACGTGACGAGATTAAACGAAGACTCGTATCAGCTCCTCGTCCAGGTATTGTATCCAGTACCTCCCCCTATCCCCCTGGCTCCAGTGCCCCTGCAGCGAGCGGCTGCGCCGTGACGATACTGCTTTTAACCCAAGTCATTGTGTACGCACACACACACACATAGACATACGATGACGCTAGAACGCTATTGTGACGCAATCCACTCGCCGCTCGGGCCGCGCAGGCAGACGAGGTCGGAGCGTCGCCGCTGGGCCGCTCCAGCGCGCTGGCCGCCGTCGCCGTGACCGTGGTGGACGTGAACGACCACAGCCCCGTGTTCAGCGGCCCCGCGGGCCCGCAGCACGTGTTCCGCACGAGCGTCCGGGAGAACCCGCCGCTCGGAGAGGTCATCCGCGGACTCAACATCACCGTGTCCGACGGGGACAAGGTGGGCGCAACGGCCTGGGGCAAGAAGCTAATCGATTTTTTTTGTTATCGGTCCGTCGATGAAATCGATTCTATAATTCGATCCAACGCCCCCCCCCCCCCCCAAATCCCCACGTGACGCCACCTCCTTATGCTAACCATGGCGCCACTGTTCCTCCGCCGTAATTAATCGCTTCTTGCCATCCACTTAACCTTTCCCATTTTTATGACGTACGTGTACTTCATCAGTTTTATATAAAATTAAATAATTGTATCAGTGTCGAGGCTCCCGCAAGACCATATATGGGATAGCGTTTAGCACAGCTTTGTGCCAGCTATCGTAGAGTGCGGTCGTGTCACTACAGTTCTCTGCGGTGAGTACAATGTCTTTAAAAATAACGGCGCTACGCCTCCCTAAAGAAAATTTCCGTTGAGCCACTTGCGCGTTCCGAGATTCGACGGTGAACGGCACACCCACCCTGCTCCACCTAGCAGTCGCCCAGCAACGAGACAGGATTAACCCGCCTACGAGATCTCGCCGCGGGCTGTCGAGTTCTTTCCAGACGACCCCTCCACGACTGCGATCTTCCGCACTGGCGCACGTGCTCACGCGCGCTTCCGTGTCGGCGTCGTCCGTGCGTGTGCCACCCCGCGGCGCACGCAGGGAGCCAACGCCAAGTTCCGTCTGCGCGTGCTGGGCGCCGGCGCCGCCCTCCGTGTCGTTCCGGGCACCGTCCTCAACGAGGCCCCCGTGGCGCTCGTGGTCACCAACTCGGCGGCATTCGACTACGAGCGGACGAGCAGCATCCGCTGCCAGGTGCGGGTCACGGGGTCAACGACAGCAGTGGCAGGGAGGGTTCAATGGGTCAGGGGTTCAATGGGTCGGGGGTCAAATTGGTCAGGGGTTCAATGGGCTGGGGGTTCAACTAGTCAGAGGTTAAATCGGACGGGGGTCAGAGACACCGAAACGGCGATAATGAAAATTCCTCCAAATGTACAGAGACGAACATCGCCAGATTTTAAAGCACGTTGCGCTAATCGCTGCGCCACCACTCCCTTATCATCGTTGTCATCATTAAATATTAACATCTTATAATTTAACAACCCTTCGTCGATCCACTGCTGGTAACGTAGGGGGGCGCCGAGCACCGGCTCAGGTATCACTCGCCGCTAATGCCGGCCATGGCCAGGGAGTCCGATATCATTCAGGTCGCCGGGTTCATAGCACGTTGCGCTAGGCATTGCACCGCCGCTCCACTCGAGCACAAGCACATGTCATTTAAATTTTTAAATCACCAACCGACCGGACAGATCGTGGCGGAGGAGATGGAGACGGTGGAGCGCCGCTCGTCGGCCGTGGAGATCAACATCGACCTCGTGGACATCAACGACAACGTCCCGAGCTTCTCGCGGGACCACTACGTGGCCAAGATCCGGGAGAACTCGCCCGGAGGGTCAATCGTCACCACAGTGCAGGCACGAGAGCTCGCAGCGCCCACTTCCCCGACTTGTACAGCTGTAGAACCTCCGAATGAAGGCACTGCGCCAACATCAAGTCATCGTTGTTTTCACAATATTCGTCAAGCCATCGTGTATCCCCTGCCGAATGAATGTCTCCCAATGCTACCGCTGTAAGTTATCATCATCATCATCATAGTTATCATTAGTCAGTCTCTATCCCTTGCCAGGTTAAGTCCTCCCATTGTCATCACCATAGGTCATAATCATCCATTGTCTATCACCGCCATAGGTCATCGTCATAATAGTTACTCTCAATAATTGTACCATCCTCAGGCCATCACCATCGATCAGCATCATCATCATCATAAGCCATGGCCTATCCACTGCTGGATGAAAGCTTCCCCATCCTGTCAAGTACATGGCCAATTCAATCAAAATTCTGTTTGCCGTCCATCGACATTGGACAAGTGGGGTCGGTGGATTACACAGAAATGGAGCCATCACATGAACGAGGTCACACCCTCAGGTCGATAATCTGTCTGCATAGGGCAGTACAGCAAGTAGGATTTCACCAGGCATGTCCCGTGTAGGGTGGGGGGGTTCAGTGTTATCCCTTCGTGTCCATGAGTTTTCTCCACACTGGATACCTGGGCACGATGGCGGTTAACTCACAACGCAATCTCTCTCTCTCTCTGTCCTGTTCGCTCTCCCTGTGCTCACCTGCCCGCCTACCCCGTCGTGCAGGCTGTGGACCCAGACTCCGGCAAGTTCGGCAAGATACGATACACGCTGGCGGGCGAGGGGGCTGACATGTGAGTCGCGATGTATTCCGGTAACTCCCCTGCCACGGGGAAAAAACGACAGCTCAGAATGCTTATCTTGAATTGTATTCACGGAGCGCCTAAGCTCACGGCGCTTTACGTAGCTTAAAAGCGGTGACACAAAGGGAGTGATTCAGATGGCAAGGGGCATGCAAGGGCCGAGAGATGAGTGACCTTAACAGAGGGCACGTGGGGGTCACGAAAGGTCGGGGGAGGGACGGGACGGAGTGGAGGGGTGGGCGATAAAGGAGACGTGTAGCTTCAGGGGAGAGCTGCGTGTAAACACGTCGTCTCGAGTGGCGTTACATTATTAGTGTCATAATCACGATGCAACTCAATACATTTTGGACTTTTAATGCCCTGGGGGGGAGATTTACAGGTTTCTTGGGAGCAGATTTGGCTAGCCCTTGAACAAAGATGGTCACTGCATTGCTGATTTTCAGATGCACTTCTGCGCCCGTCTGGAATGCTCTTCTTTCCAACATTGTGAAGCCATTTGAGCTGTGTACTTTAAAATCATCTAGATTGAAAACTAATTTCCTTAGAACTGCTTTTTGTGTTTAGTTTGTTTTCCTACCCCTGCACCTCCAATGAGGACGGTTGACTATGTACGGTGCGAAATAAGTCCAACATACATACATAAATACGCACACACATTCAAAGTCAAAACCAACCGGTAGCGAGGCGGCAAGCCGGGCTCTCTTGGTGAACGTTGCCCTGACCCCCCACAAACCCCCGGGGGGATCCGACGGTTCACCGCGGGTTGCCGCTCCCATAAATTCAGAGGAATGTTCATTAATGCGGTCTCAGTGTCTCTGACCCCTCACCCATTGAACCCCTGAACCATTGACCCCTGACCCATTGAACCCCTGACCCATCTAAACCCTGAAGCTTTGAACCCCTGACCCATTGAACCTCTGACCCACTGAACCCCTGACCCATTTAAACCCTGAACCATTGAACCCCTGACCAATTGAACCCCTGACCCATTGAACCCCTGACCCATTGAACCTCTGACCCATTGAACCCCTGACCCATTGAACCTCTGACCCATTGAACCCCTGAACAATTGAACCCTTGACCCACTGAACCCATCACCCCACCGAACCCCCCGGCAAGTTCCTGATCCACCCGAGCAAGGAATGTGCATTAATGCGGTCTCAGTGTCTCTGACCCCTCACCCATTGATCTCCTGACCTATTGAACCCCTGACCCACTGAACCCATCACCCCACCGAACCCCCCGGCAGGTTCCTGATCCACCCGAGCAAGGGCGTGCTGTACACGCAGCCGTGGGCCGAGCTGGACGCGGAGACGCGGACGCGCCACCACCTGGCGGTGCGCGCCGAGGACGGCGGCGGCCTGTTCGGCATCGCCGAGGTCCTCGTGGCGGTCACGGACGTCAACGAGCACCCGCCGGCGTTCAGCGACAGCGTGCTGGAGGAGGTTATGGTCATCGGCAGGGCGCTGCACATCCTGGTGAGCGGAGCGGTCGGGCGGCGCGGGTCGTCGCGACGAGAGAGTTGAGCTGATCCCCTTGCGTATCTCACCGACAAAAAAAAATATTTCACTCGAACCTCGAAACGAACGTCTCTTGGTGGCCGTGCGCAGGCGACGGACGGCGACGCGGAGGCGCCCAACAACGTGGTGCGCTACTCGCTGGAGCGCGCCGAGCCGCTCGACGTCTTCGAGCTGGACACGGCGTCCGGCGAACTGCGCCTGCGGCCGTCCATCCGCTCGCTGGCCGCGCTGCGCAACCTCACGCACCGGCGCGACTGCCGCTGGTCGCTGCTGGTGCAGGCGAAGGACGGCGGCACGCCGGCCTTCAGCAGCACCGCCGTGCTGCGCCTCGACATCACCGAGGAGGTGAGGGTGTGTGCGCGTGTGCGCGTGTGCGCGTGTGCGCGCGTGCAACGTTGAGCGCGTTGCCCTGGGGAGCCGAGTTTGATTCCCGCCCACGGCCGACACCGGCGACGATTATCTGAATCGGTCCTGGGTCTCCCCTAGGTCGACTCAGCCTCCAATGAGGAATGTGTAAAGATCGCCAATGGGGAGACAAAGGCGGCCGGGCGTGGTGCTGGTCACACACCACCTCGTGTGCCGTGCCGGCCTTCGTAGGTGCTCGCAAACAGCGCTTGCCCCAACAGCCTGTTAAGGCTACGCGGGGGATCTTCGTCTGTGCGTGTGCGATGGCACGGCACGCTGTCAGCTCGCTGTGCCACGGACGGAAGCGGCGACCGTACTTGATCGTGCTGCTCACTGTGGGTTGATGAAGGCAGGGAATATAGCAGTGGTGCATACGCACAGTTAACAATGCAAGCTCAAAACCATTCGTCAACAACAACAACACTGCCTTAAAACAAAAACAAATCTGCGATTTTTCAGGCAATGGCCATTCACCATAGCACATTGTGTTCTTTGCGCGTGCAACACACACAAACACACGCGTGTGTTGAACTTCTTTCGCACCGTACGTAGCGAACCGTGCTCATCGGAGGTGCACACACACACATACAAGATCCCCATCTTAATTTGCATCAGCACTCTCTACGTCACGTGGGACGTTCAGCAATCATCGGACGCGTGCAGCGTGCAAGGACCTCACGGTGTGCTCTGGAGAAGATCTCATTGCCTGAAACTTCAATGATTGTTTTATCTTGATTTCATCTTTTAAAGCCACAGTGTTGCTGACGAGTGCGTAAAGTCGCTTGAAGTTCGGTCAAATAACCCCGCATCCGTAACCAAACCCAGCACAAGGCGAGGGGAGAAGGGGCGGGGGGGGGGGATGAGGAGGGCAGGGGGATGAGGAGGCCCTCATCCAGCAGTGGAGTGACAGAAACGCACAAAGTCCGGGACTCTGTAACCCGTGGCGCCCGGGACACCGCGAACCCCTCGCAGATCAAGGAGCGGGTCCTCACGTACGTGCTGGGCCTAAAGCACCGGCCCTGGGCTCTCGTCGCCATCTGCATGGGCAGCGCCGCCGCGCTGGTGGCCGTGACGGCGCTCATCTCCGGCGCCACGTACTGGCGCAGCGTCAAGCGCTCGCGCGTTCACCCGGCGGGGCGCAAGCGGGTGGTCGTCATCAGGAGGAGGAGGATGAGCGGGCGGACGACCTCACGGGACGGCGCGCAGACACCGCCGCCGGAGCCACCCGCGCCGCCGCCGTCGTCGCCGCCGTAGGAGTCGCGACAGTTGCACGTGGCCCTCCTCCGTGCCTCCCTCCAGCCAGCAAAACCTTTTTTTTCCTCTTCGTCTTCTTCTTCTTCTAACACAGGATGAAATCCGCCCCGTTCGTCGCGACGCACTGCGTCTCATCGAGGGTGTGCCGATTCGCTTCGGTTGAAGTGAAAATGCGGTCCTTGCACGCTGCACGCGCCTGATGATTGCTCGGCGTCCCACGTGACGCGGGAGGGGTGCTGATGCGGTTCGAGGTCGAGGATCTTGTGTGTGCACGTGTTCCACGCGATGTCGCGAGCTCGTCTTCAAAGTACGAGGCACTGGGTGTGTTTTGAAGCGTGTTTCACGTCGCGGAGCACGAACGCAAATTAACATGATAGGAGACGTTTCGGGCAACGGCCCTTCTTCACAGCGCACAGAGAGGCCAAAGAGACGGAGCAACTCTGCCTCTCATTAAGGCCGTGTTATTGACGAATGTGTTGAGTTTTGTAGTCGTTAATGTTGCAGGTGCTTCTATGGCAATGCAGAAGCATCACCACGTGATTTGTTTCAAATTAAGATAGAGATCGTGGATGTGTGTGTGTGGGGAGCGATCGTGTAGCGGTTAGCGCGCTGCGCTACAAACCCGGCGACCCGAGTTCGATTCCCGCTCACGGCCAACACCAGTGACGATTATATCTGAACCGGTCCTGGGCCTCCCCTAGGTCGACTCAGCTACAAACGAGTTCCTGGTGTGGTGTAAAAACATCGCCACTGGGGATACAAAGGCTGCCGGGTGTGGTGCTAGCCACTCCACCCGCTGATGTGCCGTGCCGGCCTCAATAGGTGCTCGCTAAAACACCACTTACCCTAACAGTCTGTTCAAGGCTACACGTGGGATCTTTGTCAGGCACAGAGATCGTGTGTACATGTGATCCTCATGGCGGTACCCTGGGGTACACAAATAATACAAAATGGCCGAGGCAATTAAACATTTTATTTCAGGGACACTATTTTTTCCAGGGGTGTACTTCATTCCGCGACTAGGGTACCAATCAATCCGAAATCGGTGCCACTCCGCGATGTCGAAACGGCAAACGTGAGCGGAACAAAATCCGTCATCGAAAATTTCAACCTTGAATCGTGCATCGTGTACAGCTCGTCGAGATGAGTCGATTGCCGCATCGCCGACCATCAACAGACTAAAATCGACTGCGTCACGGACATCGTTCGAGAGCCGGGGCACAATGGTTCATATCACGCGGTACATGATTAGGTATCACCAGGCGCGACTTAACATTGAGATTTGAACCGAGGTGAATTGGGAGACTCGGTGGGACGCGTGCGCCCTGGAAGTTGGTCGGTGGGAGTGGCACGTGGTAACCGCACACTTCATTAGTATTATTCACGATGTCTTGTCTTGCCTTCAATCACGAGACAATCAAAACTCCAGGCAGCTTCTCGAACGTCACACCCCCACGGATGGCGGCACAAATAACTGACAATGAATTACACATCGTCAATTTCATCCGCCCACTCTACATTACTCTGAACAATGACTCTAACCGTTTGTAACAATTTAATCATCCTATAACTTTCTGGGCAAATATTTGTTCGTAGGTTATTACGTTTCATCCTCGTGCATGGGCTCGTAACGATAAATTGATCAACTGATATTGTTCATTTCATCAATTGATCGACTTTGATCAATTGATCTACTTTTTAAGAAAAATGATCAATAGATCAACTAATATTGTTGAATTACTCGAATTTGATCAATTGATCGACTGTAATTGTTCGATTGATCGACGTTGATCAATTGCTCGTGTTTGATCAATTGATCGACTGATATTTGTTTTGTACGCACGGGCGGCACGTGCGTAAGAATCTAGATGTTAGAACAGCCGCGGCGTAGGGCAAACTAAGATAGAGCGCCCTTCACAACAACATTGTCATGGAGCGTGTAAACACAAACGCTGCGTCAATACAATTCGAACAATTTAAGATGCACAGCATCGTCGTGAGTATACGCAGCTCAACATACATGAAAGGGATGCGCGCATGATGATGAGCCAGAGCGATGAGAATAGGAAAAAAACGATACCATATGGGGGTAGAGACAAGACCAAGCCGTACAGACGAAACACAAATGCCATAGCCGGGCTCAAGTGACTGCTGTGTTATCGAGGGAAATCTCACGCGGTGTTGTTGTTGTTGTGTAAATGCAGTTGTTTTTAAATAATGTAATTATTATGTAAATATGCACGTTTCAGGTTCACGTGTTGCTGAAACAAAGTTGTAGGGTGTTTTTTTAAATATTAGAGTTATTATTGTTGTTGTCATTATTTCTGGCGCTAATGAACGTGTTCAAATAATCTCGTTATAGTTTGTAAGGTGGAACTTTAGAGCCCATGTAATATTTACACGAACTGTACAGTACAAACTGTACACTCTATACAGTAGACACTGTACACGATCTACAGTGCACATATACTGTACATAATCTACAGTATGTGTGCACTGTACATGATCTACAAGTGAGGGTTGTGCTGGAGAGATAAATACTTGCTCATTCAAGCCGGGTCTATCCGGGTCGGCACACCACATCGAGTATACCAGTGACATCACGTATGACTCGCGATACAGGGACTCCGCTACTTGCAAACATTCGACTTACGAACTTTCAGAGATACGAACAAATATGTCCGTATGGCCAGTTTCCTGTTAGGACCGAGAGTCGTAAGTTCAACCACCGTGCAATAGATGGGGATCGTGGCATCTACATCTGTAGAACGTGAAGAACCAGTGGCATCTACATCTACAGAACGTGAAGAACCAGTAGCTTCTACATCTTCAGAACGTGAAGGATCCAGTGGCATCTACATCTGCAGAACGTGAAGAACCAGTGGCATCTATATCAGCAGAACGTGAAGAACCAGTGGCATCTCCATCAGCAGAACATGAAGAACCAGTGGCATCTACATTTGCAGAACGTGAAGAAGAAGTGGCATCTACATCTTCAGAACGTGAAGAACCAGTGGCATCTACATCTACAGGAGATTATACAACTTTTAAAGCGATTCCCCGTGTTTAGTGTACACGCCGTACAACATGTTTGGAATCGACGAGAGTAAAGTTGAACGTACGAACAAACCTACTTACGAACAGACCTGTGGAACCTAACTCGTTCGTAAGTAGAGGAGTCTCATATATAAAACTAACCCATGCTCACTAGCTTCATTGGAACACTTAACTCATCGTAGCTTCACTCAAAACACTTCATCCACGCGGGATTTGCGTTCTTGCAGCATCTCCACACGGAGGACCGAATCTCACTAAGTCAACTTTATTATCCACTCAATCCGCCAACTCTCAACTGAAGCCTATACTTTCTGCAAAACGCGATTTCTTGGCTATCAATTAGTGTTTTTCTTCTTCCGGGACACCCCTCAAATAAAACACATTCCTGCGGAGGGAGCTGGTAGGAACGTTGGGTTGCTTGGTCAATGGCCAGGGTCAACGACGACGTGGTATATTCCGCAAATATGCCCGACTGTGAGGGCGGGCACAAGCCGGCGTGAGTAGATTAAACGTTGTATAAGGGCACCACGGGGTGACCAGCCCCTCCCCCCCCTCCCCACCCAGCCCCTCCCCACCCTCCCCTCCCCACCCAGCCCCTCCCTCCCCACCCAGCCCCTCCCTGCACGACGGACGGACACAATAATCCCCTGTGGGCTGGTGTAACCAGGAGGTTCCTACCAGTATAAAATACTAATGTATCGAGCAATGGCCCTTTTGCAGAGCGGAGCTTTTTCCTCTGTAAGGAGGTGTCAATGGTGGCGAGATGTTAACTACCTCGCCAGGTATACAGGGGTCGTGGGTTTCACCCCAATCCTGACAGCTGCTGTATATTTTGGGGTTTGCGTGTCCTCTCTCTCCGTGGTCGCGTGGATTTTTCTCCGGGTCCTCCGGTGTTCCCCTCCACATTTAGAATCGGCATTGAATCGGCATCGCGCGTTTAGAATATTTGGCTGCTCCAAATGTCCACGTGACGGTGAGCCATCATTTGTGATAGCGAGGTCACTTCTGAAAAAGAGCTACGTGGCTCAGTGGGCCTTGGGTAAAATAAAATAATAGTTTAGTTTCGTGACGAATGTGGGAGTGTTTGCTTCTCAATTTGTTGTTTTAACAAAGTCAGAAAACACTTTGAGGGGGCTGCTCTGCCGGATGCAGTACGCTCTGCTTAACATTTTATGGAGCTGAAAAAAACCCCATAAATGAATCTTCTGAACGAGGGCCATTACCCATAAAATGTTATCCTATATAAGCCCACAGCAGTGACCGCGTCCACGTTAATCGTTGTAATTGTTCCGCTTGTTTACTGGGGAACCCCCACGGAGGTCTAAAGACGATTTATTATATCAGGAGCATCCTGCAACGGTTTTTTTTACGCTATCAGAGGTGTGTGGTGTTGCTGGCTGCTCCTCCTGCTGCTGTGTAGTCCACGTTGAGTAATTCGCTGGTATAATTTTCAGCAATGGGGATGTTTGTCCAATCGCAGCGTTGCATTGTATGATATTTTCTTGAGATTATCGCGCACGCAATCTTTATCTTTTCAAGATGGTTTAAGTTGTCTAGTCGATATCGACTCCCGGTTCGTCCCAAACCATCGGCTCGAGTCGCACGAAAAATCACGCCGCGACTCGCCGCTGCTGTCGGGATCTACGGAAGAAATAAAAACAAATCAACATCGTGGCGTTTTGGTACCCGAATGAAAACCAACTTCCATTTGTCTACAATTTAACGTTTCGCTGAGTGCAACATAGGGGCCGTCCATAAATGACGTCACGCACCTAGGGGGGGGGGTAAGACATTTGTACCAAGGGGGACCACGAGGCGCACGGAAAGAAATGTGTGACGTCACATCAAAATGCGCAACTTTTAATAATTATAGACAACAGGTTCTACTTAATTAAATAGACTTTTTAATACATGTTTTCTCCGACAACATCAGAGTGCAGCGCCACATTAAATACGCACTACAATGACAATAGTTTAAAGCGATTTGAAGCATATTTTATTTTCAAAATGGAAATGTGGTTTTGGGGTGGGCAGAGCTTTGTGACGTCATATTTGAAGGGGGGGGGGTCTGACTTTTTGTGACGCCGTCCAAAATCGCGTGACGTCATTTATGGACGGCCCCATAGCAGCATCGCGCACACAGACCACGGACACACAAAGAGCTCTCGTGCAGCCGTAAACATTGCCGCTGGGTGAGTGGTGTTAGCGAGCACCTATTAAGTAGTTCATGAATTCCGGCACGGCGCACGAAGAAAGTGGTGTCGCGCACACTACTCCCTGCCGCCTTTGTCTCCCCCATTGTGCTCATGTCCACTGACCATTACCAGGTACGCGTCTAAGGGTGAATCAACCCAAACGGAGACCCAGGATCGGCTCGGATATCACTCACCACCGATGTTAGCCGTGGCCGGGAATCGAACTTCGGTGGTGGCGTGAACCTACCTCTCACACGCGCGCGCCCACACGCCACACACGCCCACATAAACACACAACGAAGACAAAGATCCCCCATATAGCCTTCACAGACTGTGGAGACAAGCGCTTATGGACACACGCGTTGCCCATCTCACAGAAGCTATTCACCAGAGCAGCAGTGATTACTGTTTTAAATACATAATTTGAAAAAAGCAGATTGTAAGCAGATGCAGGAGCCTGTTGATTTCATGGAGCCACTTTGAAATGAATGAGCGATAATAAAATTGATCAGAGGCGCAGTGGTTAGCGCACTGAACTGTGGACTTTTCAAACTGACTTTGTTCGATTCTCGATCACGGCTAACATCAGTGGCGAGTGATACCACAACCGGTCCCGGGACCCTTTACACACTGACCAGCATGGTGAAGTATGGTCAAACAACACCCAAGACCGGCACGGCGGGGGGAGGACTTCACTCAGCAGTAGATTGACAAAAAGAGCTGTGAATTAAATTATAATTTAAGAACAAAACATTGGACAAGTGTCATCACAATCGACACTTGGTCGTCTTTGATGTTTAATGTATCTTGATGTTTAGTTCATCATTTAACTATGTCCATAATATTTGTTGTGCAGTCCTCTTACGCTATGTATCTACATATATTACGACAATGTCACATCCCACTTTGTCAATCCACTGCTGGATGAAGGCTTCTCAGCGCTGTGCGTCAGTCGTCACGTGGTTGGACCATGCACCACCGCGCTGATCGGTGCGGATTGGTGATGGAGAGGGTCCAGCATCCGAATCGGAAATCACTCACCAATGAGGTCTGCCGTGACCAAGAATACAACTCGCGTCACCGGCTTTCTAGATCCAGACCCGACAACCATAGCGTCACCCACCCGGCCCCTCGATGAACTCATCAAAAACATGCGGATTGGGCCAGGCATTCAAAACGGGAACCTTCTTAAAATAAACTGGAAAAAAAGAATTGCGACTCAGTTGAGGCTTCCCTCCTGGGTAAACAAAAGATAATCGCAAAGAGGATTGCTGTTGCATATAAGCCTCCTCATTCAGTATCCAGCAGCAAACTCCAATCACTGATGCAGCTGTTTGTTTTAAGAGCATTGCTCGGTGTTCTGAAAGAGAGAACAGACAGCGCTGGGATTATGGCTTGATCTGTGAGAACGTCTTCTGTAGAGAGCTGCCCCATGCAATGACGTGTCGTCCTACTATGCGCACGATCAAAGTTGTGGGAGGGTTTGTTCACGTAAGACTACTTTTGTCCTATTTTGTCTAAATGCATTTCACTCGAGCTCAACAGCGTCGAGTCCTGAGATGAATACATTCCCTTTGTGGACCTCTCGCAGTCTCACATCACCCCGTGTTAAAATAACGACCCGCGGAAGGTGACATCACAGAACTACCGCTGAATGTCCCATCGATTACATATTAATCCTACTGGGTGGCAGTGGTGGTGGTGGATGTGTGGGTGGCCGGCACCCGGATTGGAACTCAGGTTCTGAGCGGTGTCGGCTAATTGCTGTGACCACCAAACTACCTGGGCCTCATCATCTTTTGGAATATTTGAATTGATAAACGGTGGTGACCGCTTTTTCGCGAATTCAGTCACACGCGTTCGTGTTCGCCCATGGTTGTACAGAGATAACGGATAGCTCGCGAGGTCCCCACGCGCTCAAAATGCGAGACACCCCCTTGTATGTGCGTCGAACTTCTTTCGCACCGTACGTAGCCAACCGTGCTTTTGCGCGGCGCTTTCACGAGATGATGAACAAATGACAGCTACCGAGTTGGAGCACGTGGCATCCTCAACGCCACTCTACTCACACACACGGGGGGCGGGGGGGGGGGGTCTGCGGGTTGGTCTGGAGAAAGAGCATTGTGACAATCCCGTGACCACAAAATCACTCAGCGAGTAAATACCACGACGATTTGGGCAGATTTCATCCCGTGGCCCATGATAACATTCGTGCGCAACGCGTCGCTGCTGCAGCGGACTGAACGTGTTACACAGCAGCTGTGTAAGCCTCATGGGCTTTGCATATAATCTTCACATGGAGCGGTGGCGCATTGGTTAGCGCACTGGACCCTGTGAGCTGAGTTCACTTCCCGGCCACGAGTTATATCTGAACCGATTCTGGGCCCCACCCACCTCCCATCCCACTTCACGAACCCGCACTGACCAGAGTGGTGAAGTATGGCCAAACAACCCCCACGGCCTACGCGGTGTTCTAGAGCCCTTCATCCAGCAGTGAATTGACAAAGGGTCGTCAACGAAACCCAAGTCGAGTACTGCCGGTGTGTTTACAAGCCAATGCTGAAGCACTTATATGGGACTATCCCCTCGCTGTCTGCTGCCGTGCGAGTGCCGTGGCTCACCTTGGGACAGACTCGCACGTGGCAGCCGAGCGGATTTTATTGGCGAACAGCCACGACAAAGTTTGACAATCGTGGCATTGTTCGCACCATTAACGACCGCAGCTCATCAGATTGAGTTTTTTTTGCGACTGTTCGAACAGAGTCCAACCCAAACTAAAAACAAAACCACCGCCACTCGTTGCTCCATCATTTCCCACTGTCACCCGTACTCGGGGCTTAAGTTCAGCTGGAAGAGTCCAAAACGCTGCTCCAGGAATATCTGTTGCGTCCTCAGCCAGCCACATCAATCTCTTCGTCTGATCTCGTACTCAACCAACTCGCGGCATTTACATTCCTATAAACATATTTTCCTTTAACAGTACATGTTGCTTAAAAAAAATGTGAACACTTACATGGGACTATCGTTTTTAATGGAAAAAGAACGGATAATACGCTGTAACATGATAACAAATGCATTTTAAAAGCTTAAAAAAGACAAAGAGTCTGCACTTGTTCGCCATCATTGTCAACAAACGCCCGGATTTATCTCCAGGTGGCCTCCAGAGCCGGGAGGCACATTTCTCGTGGTATGGTTGCAAATTCTCAGAAGTGTTCACATTTTTTTTGAAGCACCCCGTACACTCTTAGAAATCCCGTGAGTCGGTTGAGGACAAAAGCAGGCGTGCCTTGCACTCCAGTGGTAGTGCCTTATGCCGGTGATCTCTCCTCCGAGCCAACTCGGCAAAAAACACAGCGTCTCGGGAAGTACCGAGCGAGACACATTAAGCCTGTTGACCGCACTCGTTCCTCAGAGCTGGAGCGAATTCAGCGCCCTGCGCTCCATCGTTCACCGCGACAACCCCATGCGGGCACTGGGCGTGCTGGCGGGCCTCGCCGCCTTCCTCGTGGCTCTCACCGCCCTCATCTCCACCGCCGCCTACTGCCGCAACAGGAAGTCCAACCGCGTCGCGCCGCAGAGACGACGCCTCGTCGTCGCCTCGGCGGCTGGCGGCCGCGTCCCCGCGGTGGGCGGCCGGGGCCGGCGCGGCGCGCGCGTGAGGGCGGCCGTCCTGCAGCGCCACCGCCGCCGCCAAGACGCCGGCGCGCTCGCACGCCGGGCCGACTCGGGGCAACCGTCCTCCCCCACCACCGCCCCCGTGTGTGACCCGGACTCCACCGACGCGAATGCGGGAGCCGCGGGGACTCCCGGCGGCGTCGGGGCTCAGTCCGCGCCGCCGAAGCCGCCGCTGCTGCCGGGAGCCTCCGCTCGCCCCTTGACGGTGACGGGGAGGTCGTTCCTGCCGGGGCATCCGTGCGGGCAACGGGCCTTGGCCGGGTCCGCGGTTGTCGGGGGGCAGCCCCCTCCGTTTAGGTCGACGGGAGGGTCGCGTGGGGTCGGCGCCGAGGGGGCCGGCGTGAGCCCCCCACTCGTGGCGGAGCTCAAACAACGTCTCGCGTTCAGGGCCCGGTTCCATAAATGATTTGGCGAAGATTTGTTTGACGTGAACGTATAGAACAAATGCCATCCATTTTCAGGCTACCGATGGATGACGTCCTCCCCCCCCTCCCCACGCCATCTCAGCCATAGGGTGTGTCTTTTTTGCGTGGCCACGCTTCGTCGGCACTAAATGTCATGCCAATGTAAGGTAACATCGTACACCCGCGGTAAATACACGAGTGGCGCATTCTACAGAAGAGTTCGTGCTGGGATTTGTAGACGGCAAAGGCATTATGAAAAACAAATCATTAGCAGTGTCTGAAACAATGCGTTGAGGTCCTCTTGGGGGCCGTCCATAAATGACGTCACGCACCTGGGGGGGGGGTG
>CM025628.2:1856981-1869472 GCA_014621495.2 Entosphenus tridentatus
AGGAGAAAACATTTATTAAAAAGTATATTTAATTAAGTAGAACGTGTCGTCACATCGAAATGCGCAACTTTCAATAAATATAGACAACACGTTCTACTTAATTAAATATACTTTTTAATAAATGTTTTCTCCTACAACATCAGAGTGCAGCGCCACATTAAATACGCACTACAATGACAATAGTTTAAAGCGATTTGAAGCATGTTTTATTTTTGGGGGAGGGGGGGCAGAGCTTTGTGACGTCATATTTGAGGGGGGGGGGTCTGACTTATTGTGACGCCGTGTGACGAGGGGGGGGGGGATCAAAAATAGTCCAAAATCGCGTGACGTCATTTATGGACGGCCCCTGAGCTTCGGTCACCATAAAAATACATTTGAACAACTGTAACCGACTGTCTGGCAGCCCGTGATAAAGACAACTGTGGACCGGTTTCATTCTTACTAAGACTCATCAGCACAGTACAGCCACCGATGCTCATTGCTGCAAAGTCTGCCTCTGAGAGCCTTGTACCTGGCATGATCACTCCCACACAGTGAGGCCCCAATTAGCTTTGCTAATGCCAACAATAATCAACATCTCAAAATTACGAGTAATGCGCATCATCACAAGAGTACAGGCCGGGAAACGATAAGAGCACCCGAAAGAGCACACAGCCGTCGTGCGATCTTGAGAGGCGGTGATTTCCTCGTCCCATCCTTCTTAACGAGTGACAAATCTGTCCTGTTAGTGTTGGTGGAAAGTTGCTCAACATAAGTCATTCAGGCACACATGGCAGCAGTAGGCAATGATGCCCAGATGCACTGATGAGTCTCAACGGAGATGAAGCCGCGATCACAGTCCACTTGTCCTGATGCTGTCTAACTTACAAATGCCTCAATGTCAGTTTTTCTCAGCTGCTGGTGGTCATCAGAAGGCATGGCGTTCTGGGATGTTTTGTTTTCTGCTGAAGATACATATTCGATTATACAGTACTGTCCTTGATTATCAAACATCATGAAATGCACGTGATGAATTATGGTGATGAATACATTTTACATTCCATGTCTATTACAAATAAACTATCGTGAGTGACGTGAGTACACGAGTGATGTAAATCCTAGTGATGTTCAACACAGCCGAGAAAGAGCTGACATTTGGCACATATATAGAGTGCTGCTGTTGAGTCTACATCAGTGACTTGAAAATTCGTGATCTGGTTCCATCTGTGAAGGATGTGATACCTGACATGCAATACCCCGGTGTCTACAAACTAAGCTGTGTCTGCGGCAGCAGTTACATTGGGGAAACTAAGCGACATGTCTCAGACCGTGTTCGTGAACATAAGGCAGATCTGAAACACGGTAGGACCAATACCTCAACCGTGGCTGATCATTATTTTAACGCGGTGGGCACACACGAAATTTATTTTGCCAAGACGAAGGTACTCTGCAAACCCACTGGCTATCAGCAAAGATTCGTTCATGAAGCCATCCAGATATATAAACGAAGGCACAATTTCAACCGAGAAGATGGGTACAAACTGAGCAATCATTGGAAGGACGTTATTAACCAGTTTAGGTTATAACTAGCTGTGATGTTCCTTTCCTAGCTACCAATGTTAGCAGCTATTTTCGACTCTCTGAGTTATATTCAATAACAGCCACCGTTCGCTGTGTTAGTAAATGGCGGCTTGCCATCCTTTTCCACCTCCATGTGACGATGGCTCTTTCCGAGCTCTATCCGAGCTTACATTTACAAGCATCTCTAAACCTTTGTAAACAGCTCTTTCATTGGTGTAGACCTACTACAAGTTACGGAGACCTCTCCTACCTTAACATTAGCTGCCCCGCCCATCTCTAAACCTTTATAAACAGCCTGCCTCAGCAGCTTTACCCCTCTTTTTTCACCTGATGATGATGGCTTGTGTTTCGATTGAAACATCGTGATATTGTTATTATTATTTGTTCGATCTACGTGGCTTTACCGAAAGACCCAAAGAATATCTACATCAGTGGTTCTTCTAAACCTGGCGTGCATGCACCCCCTGGGGGTGCGACACGTGGTCAGATTTTTTTTAGAAGGTAAATAATCGAAACACAAATTAAGCACGGGCACGTAAGTACAACTTTGTTTCATCAAACCCTACGTGTGTTTATTAACATTGCCCACTTTTTAGCGATTGAGAACCAAAGGGATGCAAGGCTGAAGTAAATGTTAAGAACCACTGCTCTACACTAACAACTACAGTACAAACTATCCCCAGGACATCAACCGTATTCGGGTGAAGCAGTGATGGCGCAGTTGCTCAATAAACCCGCTGACCTGAGTTCGATACCCGCAGCCAAAGATATGTGAACCGATTCTTGGATTCCCCTCCCCTCTCTATCCCCCGCTGCACCAACACTAAGCGCCCGACAAATTAAAGTCTTGATCAAACAACCGACACGGCACGGGGAGTAAATATTCGCCCAGAGCTGTGGAGCTGCTAAGGTTGTGCTGCTTGCATGGGTACCGTCTGGTGACAGCTGGCAGGCTTCCTGCAGCTTTTGGCTAATCAGGCATTAGCACGAATGTCATTACCTGCAGGGGAAGAGATATTATTAGGCCTAACGCACCAGTATGCAATGCGGCCTTAAGCCGATTAGGAGGTTACCGAATTGAGGGCGACTCGGCTGCGTCCTTGAGCGAGGCAGAGAGACGCAGGAAGAGGAGGAGGAGCGAGACACAGAGGCGCCGTAGGAAGACAGCGGGAGACACAGCGAGACCGGAGGAGACGTGACACGCATGTGCACGTTTTGAAGCAAAGTGTGAGTCACGGAGGACGCCACGATGCTGTTGGCGCTGCTGATGCTGGGCGTCTCTGCTGGGCGCCTCGGTGGTTCCGTGGTGAACGACTCCTGCCTGCTGGGATGCACCTGCACCAGCGAGGCCGCCGACAGGTGTGGCGCGCACACGATGCAGTCCATCACTCGCACCTGCAGGAGTCGTTGACTCGCAGCGAGACCCAGAGACTCGCACGGACGCCGAGAGACGCGCGTCAACTTGCGCGGACACTTCTTCACTCGTATGGCCGGGGGACGTTGATCGTCATTGTATGTACGCTTACTTGTGCGTCGAATTTCTTTCGCACCGTACGTAGCCAACCACGCCAATCGGAGGTCGGTGGGTGACTTAGTGAACGGCTTGAAGACTAGCCTCACGGTGATTATCTGAAATGCTGCCCGCGAATGATCGGATGGTCGACTGTTTCATACATAGACTGACATGGAGGTTCATAGACTCACATCGGTTTCAATGCACTCACACACACAACCATAGACTGGCATGGATATCCACAGACTTACAACATTTATCTTTTTTTTATTGTGGGGAGTTGATCAGCAATGTTCATTGTGGAGCTCGGTGGGTGAGCAAGTGGATGGCTTCAGGAGTAGCCTCGTGGAAACAATCTGAAATAATGCTGGCGAATGATGTAAGCGGGCAGTGGCGTTAAGGGCCATCAGGTTGGTGACTGCAGTCGAACTGCGGGCTGGAGATTCATAATCATCAGTATCGGAGATGGCTGCATCCTTCCGTGCGATGTTCTAATGGAAGATTCGATCCAGACCATTGCGGTGTAAGTTGAAACCGGGAGGTTGTTTTTATTACATTTTTTTCATGGTCTTCCGTTAAAATGTTTGGCATCTATTGGGTACGGCATTTTCATACATTCGACTTGTCATGTGTGAAGACATTTTATGTATATTCTCGGGTCTTTCGGTAAAGTCACGAAGATAGGTTCAAAGAAAATAATAAATAAATATCTGAAAACTACGACGTTTCGATCGCAATGCAAGCGGTGGTCTTCAGTGTGTTTCGCACTTACTGTTCTGTAAGTGCGAACCACACTGCACCGACGTAACAGGCGTCTTCAAGGCAAAGCCAAATCAAAGGGGCAGAGGTGAGTGGAGGAATTTTAGTTAAAATTCGCATGCGAGTAGGACAACGAAGATAGCCACGGGTTCGGTAGCATCGCCTTACAACACGAACATGAAGCGTCGAGGCCAGTCCACTGCCGTTCCAAGCACTGCCCATTCCTCGTAGCACGCAGAGAGACGGAGAGAGAAAGAGAGAGATCAGTCTGAATATCGTGTATCATCGTCGGGGTCTCCATAACACACGGTTGGGGCAAGTGCTCTCAGCGAGTAGCGCGCCTACGAAGGCCGTCAGGGCACACGAGGGGGTGGGTGGCCAAGCACCACACACCGCCACACCACGCACCGCCACACACCGCACACCAGGACGCTGGCATTGTCTTCCTCCCTGGGCAGGACCATCCTGTGCATGGCGTTCAAGGACCGGCGCATCCCAGCTTGGCTGCCGGCTGACGTGACCAAACTCCGCGTGGAGAACTCCCCTCTGGCCGAGATCCCGAACCAGGCCTTCTCCTCCGCCCCGGACCTGCACTCGCTGTGGCTCAACTTCAACAACATCACGCTCATCGAGGCCGGCGGCCTGGAGGGTTTGGGCTGGCTCAAAGAGCTGCGGCTGCGCGGCAATCGCCTGCGCAGCCTGCCCTGGACCGCGTTCCGCCACACGCCGCGACTTCGTCTCCTGGACCTGCGTCTCAACCGCCTGGACGCGCTCCCAGAGCACGCGCTGAGATTCCTCAGCGGCCTCGCGTACCTCGACCTCTCCTCCAACAAGCTGAGCGTGGCTTCCAGCGCCGTCTTTGCGGAGTGGCCCGTCAAAGCCGCGCCGGTGGCCGAAGTCGGTGGCAGCGCGGGCGGTGCCGGCGGCGGCGGCGGCGTCTCCAGCAGTGGTAGCGAAAGCGGCGGCGGCAGCATCGTGCTGGCTCTGCACGACAACCCGTGGATGTGCGACTGTCGCCTGCGCGGGTTGGTGGAGTTCGTGCGTGAAGCGCGACCGCCCGTCATCCTCATGAACTCTTACATCACGTGCGCGGGCCCCGAGCTGCGCGCGGGACTCTTCTTCCACGACCTGCGCCTGAGTGCGTGCGCGAGGCCCTCCGTCTCCCTGGACAAGGGCAACGCGACCGTGGCCGTGGGCCGAGAGGTGTCGGTGCGGTGCACGGCCACGGGCAGGCCACTGCCCACCGTGGCCTGGAGCTACCAGACGACGAACGCGCGCCGCCTGCAGGGTGGGTACACGTGTTGGGACGCCACGGTGGCCTGGAGATGTTGCCTACATCGCCTGGTGTACAGGAGGTCGTGGGTTCGATCTCAACCCCGACGACGCCTGTATATTTGTCGCCTGATGAAGCTAGTTGTAATTGCTGGTGAAACGTCGTACTCAGATTGTAAATGTTGTGGCTTTGCTCTCCAACACACCGACGTGCTGTACTAGTGACGAATTAGCACGTTCTGTTTACGTGACAACCCTTACTAGTTGGCTGTGTCGGGTGGTGGTGGGTTTAACGACACATTTATATATTTACGCGATGTAAACCAAGTAAACCTGTCTTATGGATGTACACTTGGAGTTTACATCTTCTCCCCGTGGTCACGTGGATTTCTCTCCGGGTCCTCCAGTTTTTTCCCTCCACATTTACGTTACCCGGTAAAACAAAAAATAGTTTAGTTGCATAGTTTGTGTGTATGTCACGTTGTGTACACACCTATATATGTGATAAAAAGAAGAGCCATTGCCCAAAACGTCGTTTATTATATACTAGTCTTTTGCCCATCCAAGGACGGGTGTATTGCAGTAAATCTTAAACTTGCCAGCGAAAAGCAGACCACGACGTGATATTCATTGCATCCATTCGTGTGCAATTTGTAAGGGCGCGGTGACACAGACTTATTTCATTTTAAGGTTGCATTCCTTTGTTCATCACGACGTCCTTTTTACTTTGATGTCTCAACAGCGTTACGGAGATCACGTGACGTGAGGGTTCTGCCTTTGAACAAGGGATCATGTTTGCAATAACCACAACACAAGCAGTCAAAATGCAAACAAAAAGAAACAACTCTGATAATGATGTGCACTGTCCTTGAAGGCGTACGCCTTTTGGGGTCATCTGGTCCAACACCAATTGGAGACTAGGCTCTAAGAAAAGCTGTCTCGGGTGTGGACCAATCAACTTCAAGGACAGTGCATACATTATCAGAGTTGTTTCTTTTTGTTTGCATTTTGACTGCTTGTGTTGTGGTTATTGCAAACATGATGCCTTGTATAAAGGTGGTAGTTTTTGTACCAGTTGAAAGGGTAAAAACCTATTACTATATTTTGCCACTGGTAAAGGAGGTCTCATAGTGTAGTTTTTATTTACATAGCAATTATTTTTTTATAGCAATATATTGGGGGGGACATTTTGAGCATATTTGAATATATTGGGGGGGGGGGTGATGTGTCCCCCCCAATATATTATTATTACGGCCTTGTGCCACACACACGGCGGGCACCAGACCCCCACACACCCCCTAGAGCCCAGCCCGTGATGTGCGCGGCGATTCCGCGCGGCCAATAGGGGGAGCTCGCGCGCGCTGTTTTGGTGACTTCGCGAGGGACGCTGAAAGGTGGCGGCGATCCCGTAGGTCCCTTCCCCACCACCACTGCCTGCTGGCTGTTGCCCGGCTACGAAGGCGTTTGTCAGTTGCTGTTCTTAAATAAGATACCCACAACCCCCATCTCCTCCGCATCCATCCATCGTTCCCTGGCTCACTTCATCCGTCCGTTCTGTCCACGCGCCCGTCCGCCCTTGTCCGCCTTCCACCATCCGTCCGTCAGCGTCTCTCTTTTTAAAATGATAGTCCGTTCATCTATCCCCGTTTTGCCCATCCATCCATCCTCCGATTTGCACGGTTGGCTACGTACGGCGCGAAAGAAGCTCGACATACAACATGCAGGCGTTTAAGGTCAAATTGGTTTCCACTCATGAACCAGTGGTGGAATTTCCACATTTCAGTGGCGAGTGAGAGTTTGTCCAAAGGACACCCACTGTCGATTTTCCGTATCAAACATAAATAATTCGAAGGTTAACACCCGTCCTGTCTGTGCACCCGTCTCCCCTCCACCCGCGCGTCTCTCCACGCATCTCTGCATCCACCCCCGCCCTTCACTCTGCCCGCAGCCTCCGTTGTGCAGGCGGACGAGGAGACGCTGCTGTCCACGCTGCGCGTCGCGCCCGTGCTCCCGTCGGACGCGGGTCGCTACGCGTGCTCCGCCTCCAGCTTCGCGGGCGACGCGTGGGCCGGCTTCTCTCTCACCGTGGCCGTGGACCCCCGCAAGGGCGGGCCGCCGGCCCCGCCGGCCCCTCCGCCCGCGAGGAGGTCGCGTCTGGACCACCGCGGCCACCTCGGCCCCGCGGGCAGAACGCGCCTGGACCTGCGCGTGTCACGGCAGGGCGCACGCGCCGTCACCCTCGCCTGGACCTGCGTCAGAATCGGTGGCGGCTTCGACGACGACGGCTCCGGCGACGAACGCGAGGACGTCTGGTTCTCTCTCCACTACGGCCCGGCGGACTCGCCCACCAAGGAGCTGGTGTACATCGGGCCGGGCGTGAGCACGTACTCGCTCAGCGACTTGCGGCCAGTGAGCAAGTACGAAGCGTGCGTGCTGGTGCGCGACGCGGCGCCGGCGTCGCGCCACGGCCAGTGCGTGACGTTCGTGACGGGCAGCGAGCAGTCGAGCGAGATGGAGCAGCGCGAGAAGCTCATCCACGTGGTGGTGGTCGTGAGCGCCATGCTGCTCATCGTGCCCGCGGGCATCTTCGCTTGCACGTGGGACGCGCGCGTACCCGGCTGCTCGTGCTGCGGCCGGAGGTCGCTCAGCACGGGGGTCAACCTCGCGCAGAGTCGCATGGGTGAGCGGAGGTCGGGGGGGGGGTGGTGGGAAGGTGCCTATTTTGCGAGATGTTAACTACCTCGCCTGGTATGCAGGAGGTCGTGGGTTCGATCTCGACCCTGATGCCTGTATATTTGGAGTTTGCGTGCGTCTCTCCAGGTCCTCTGGTTTTTTCCTTCCACATTTAGAATCAACGTGCGTTTAGAGTAATTGACTGCTATACATTTCCACGTGATGACAAGCCACTTCGTTGAGCTATTTTTTGTGTCCAGGTCGCTTCTGAAAAAAGAGCTGTATAGCTCAGTGGGCCTTACCTGGTAAAATAAAAATAGTCAAAAAATTGTAACATAAAAAATCAAAAGGTGCCAACCCAGGCAGGTGGTAACTCAGGCAGTTGGTAACCCAGGTAGTTGGTAACCCAGGCAGGTGGTAACTCAGGCAGTTGGTAACCCAGGCAGGTGGTAACCCAGGCAGGTGGTAACCCCACCCTTCTAGGTTTGACCGGAACAGTCCTGCAATTGGCATCTATCTTCACGTGGTCACGGTATTTGGCTTGTACCGAGATCTGGTGCGGGGTATTGTGTCGAATTATACGACGTATGTATGTACGTATGTATGTTAAACTTATTTTGCACCGTATGTAGGCAAACGTGCTCATCGCAGGTGATGTGGAGTCCACGTGAATCACTCGGTGTTTGTGCGTGTGGTGCATCGGCCAGTCATCTCAGTCAGTCAACCCATGGCACCTGGGTCTGTGCCGTGACCTCCTGCCAGCCGGCGTTTGACACTTCACGTGGCCTTAACGTGCACACAGCCTGGCACAAGCGCTGTGGTAACGTCACTGCCACTTAGTGGCGAATGTAGGTTTCTGTTGCTGTCTCGTCCACGACAGGCGATGGTGGTGTGGGAAAGAGCGGCGCTCGCAAGATGAAGAAGGCACGCGGGGCACGCTGGAGTCGGGACGAGGAGGAGGGTGGTGGAGGAAGAGGAGGTGGAGGAGGAAACAGTGGAGGAGTGGGAGGCACGGCGATAGAAGCCAACGCGATCCCCTTCGACAGCCTGCAAGCGGCGAGCGACACGGAGCTCTGCCGCAAGGAACACGTCGAGCAGACGCTGGAAGGAGGCAGAACCAAGGTGAGCCGCCGGGCCAGTGCTGACCTCTACTGATAAAACTCATTCAAGGCTGAGTCGACCTAGGGGGGAGGACATGTTCTCCGTGGCCGGCAATTGAACTCGCTTAGCGCCAGGTTCGTAGCGCGGTGCGGCAGAGAGCGCCCCGCTTACACATCGTAGAGCAGAGGGCATTGGCAGGAATAATTACTCCGGCCTCGGCGGGGCGCTGTGCAGATGGGAAGGAGAGGGGACATGGATAACGAAAGAGACACACGGGAAGAAAACTCACCGTACTTACATCCACCTCCTAGCCACCACCTTGCAGCCCAGCGGCTTTGGGAATTTCGCAAAACTCCCGCGATCCACCAATCCTTGGCCGCAAACGCTGCGTCATGCCCGGTAAAGGAATCTTGAAACTCGATGATAATCTCCGCTGCGTCGGTTTTTTCGCGGCTGCGCTGCACAGGTTTGTTACCGCGCGCCGTTCGGCATGATGCCCGACGTCTCGCTCCGCGTGATGGGAGCTTTGTCAGGAACTGAAGAAGCTCCCAGCACTCATCTTGATTTGAAGCTTTAGTGACTGCAGGAACCCATACTCTCTCGTTCTTTCGGTAAAGTCACGTAGATAGAAAAAATAATTAAAGAACACGACGTTTCGGTCGCGACACAAGCGTCCGTCATCAGGTGACTTTACCGAAAGAACCAGAGAGTAAGCTCCCAGCACGTTGAGCGGAAACGTCGGACGACAAGCCGAAAAGCACGTTGGTACAACCTGCAATGCTCATTGTGATTACCGTCACCTGCACCGCTACTTTTCCACTCCCATCTATAGCGAGGAGCCGAGGACCCTAATGCTGGCGTGTGAAGTATTCGCGACGCAATCCATGTTCGAGTTCGCCAACGCGAGATTTATTTTGACTCGGGACAGACGCCGCGCGGTGCCACGATTTTGCGAGGTCGCGCGTCCCGAACGTTTGGAGCGGTGGGCGAGAGAGTCGGCGGCGGCGTCGCTGAACGTTGGCGTCAATGTCTTTCTCTCTCCCCGCCTGGGCGCGTGCTCACGATACCGTCTTGACGCCAGTGGCTTCCCGCAGAGTGAACTCTTGATAGTTCTGACAGCGGAGAAGCGACGCCATGGCTTTACGGAACCTGCGGGCAAACAAACACGTAAACGCGCGCACGTGTAGATTCGCACAGCGTGTTGTCACATCATCATCATCATTATCGTCATCATTGATCGTCATGATTTGTCCACAGTTGGATGGAGGCCATTGGCTGTAACTACATTATCAGCTCGGGGGGTGCGGGGATCTTTCAGGTGGGGGCCCCAAAATTTGATTTGTCTCTCAAGATGGTTGTCGAGGGAGCCTCAACTCGTAGCTTTGACCACCAGCGGGAGGGCCAATGCACCCCCTGCCTGCCACACGCTCGTTACGCTGCTGCTGGAGGCCCGCCCAAGGCTTCATCTCACGGCCGTGGGACGTGACAATCCCACCGAGCTCCGACGTCGCGAGAGCCAATTTCATCGCCGCGTCTCCGGGGAGCCATGCGTGGCCCCTCCGTTGGTGCGGACGTTCATCTCGGCCACCGCCATCCACCTCCGGGCGGCGTGTCCCGCCCAGGTCCAGGTTCGCTCAACAGTCAACACGATGACTCTTAACGTGCGTATGAACCCCTGTGCCGTGTGACACTCTTGCCACATGGACAGTCTGTTCTGCTATAACGCCTGTTTTCATCACGAGATGAATGCATTCAGGGAACCCATTTCTTGAATATATATAGCGAATTTAATATAACGCGATCGAGTGAGCAGAACTACGTCGCGCGAGTTGGAATACGCGGTTTGTACGGCTGCCTTGGCGTCACGTGACACGAGACGGGATGCTGCTGGATGCTTCGAGGTGCTGCCCACGCACCCCTTTGTTCAGCCTGCGTACGCATCGCACGCGTTATCGCGGACTGTGCTTGACCCCATATAATATATATTTGATTTATTATAACGCGATTTTTCCATCACGCGGTGCTCTTCAGGAGCACAGCAACTACCGCGTTATATGAGAACAGGCCGTATTATGTGAATGTATTTGTACGTGCTCCATTTTGTCTCTTCACGAACACACCAGCGAATACTGCTGTCGTTACGCAAGTCAGTCGGTTACCCTTTACCGAACCAGTGCTGGATCGTCGCCTCTCCACACCGTGCCGGCCGTGGGGTTGTTTGACCATACTTCACTCGCGCTGGCCAAGGCAGGCTGGAGAGTGAGCGGCCCAGCACTGGTTCGTATGTATGGAGGTTGAACTTCTTTCGTACCATACGCAGCCGACGGTGCTAGTGATATGACTCACCACGGATGTTAAGCCGTGGCTGAGGATCATACTCAGGTAATCGGGTTCTTGGTGCAGTGCGCTAACCCTCCAACACGTGCACACACCCACACCCATCAACACACAAAGACAAAGATTCTCCGTACATGATTAACGACTGTTGGGTCAAGTGCTGTTAGCGAGCACCTATGAACGCCGGCACGGCACACCAGGGGGTGGGTGGCCAGCACCACGCCCGGCCGCCTTTGTCTCCCTAGTGGCGATGTTTACACACCACACCAAGTACTCATTTGAGGCTGAGTCTACCTATGGGAGGCCCAGGACCAGTTTAGATGATCGTCAATGGTTTTGGCCGTAAGCAGGAATCGAAATCGGGTCACCGGGTACGCAGCGCAGCTTAGCGCTACCCGCTGCACTACCGCCCCCCACACACACACCGACACACACACACGTGCACCCGCAAACCCTCATACATACGCAAGGTGTCGTAAGCCTACATCCATCAACAAGGTCATCCATGAATAGTAGCGGAGAGCTGGGAGCTTCCGACTCTTTGGCTCAGGGGTTTTGCTTCTCAAATCTCATTGAAGAGGTGTCACGTTATCTCAATGGGCCGTCACCTGGTTCAAATAAAGTATTTGGTTGAGGTGAGAGATGCGTCGTTTATACTGTGTGAAAGTGGTGGTAGCAGTGTGTGTTTTTGCTGTACGTCTGTGTAATGTGTGTGTGTAATGTGTGTGTGTGTGTGCATGTGGGGAGCGGTGGCACAGCGGTTAGCGCGCTGCGCTACTAATTCAGCGAATATCTTAACACGGGGAGCCGCGGTGGCGAGACTTTATCTTCCTCGCCACGTATGCAGGAGGTCGTGGGTTCGATGCTCGACCCTGACGCCTCTTGTATATTTGGAGTTTGGATGTTCTCCCCGTGGGTCGTGTGGATTTTTCCTCGACATTGAGAATCGACGTGCATCTCGAGTATGCTGCCGCTCTCAATGTCCACGTGGTTTGCCACTTTGTCGACCAATCACTCGTGGCCAGCTCGCTCCTGAGGAAGAGCTACGGATAGCTCGGTGGGCCTTACCTGGGTGAAATATTAAAAAATATCTTCTTGGTTCTTTCGGTAAAGTCACGTCGAAGGGAACTAATAAAATCATAAAAATATAACATAATAAAATAATTCTCACGCCGTTTTGGCCACAACGCAAGCAGCCGTCTTCAGGTGAAGAACAGATCTGTCGGGAAGACAGAGTCTGAATGAATGTCTTCCCGACAGACCTGTTCTTCACCTG
>CM025628.2:1869872-1908120 GCA_014621495.2 Entosphenus tridentatus
TTCAGACTCTGTCTTCCCGACAGACCTGTTCTTCACCTGAGGACGGCTGCTTGCGTTGTGGCCGAAACGGCGTGAGAATTATTTTATTATGTTTTATTTATATGATTTTATTATTTCCCTTCTACGTGACTGTACCGAAAGAACCAAGAAGATGAATCCCTGCAGTCACGAAAGCTTTACATCGATATTAAAAAAACAGTTTAAAGTGTTGAACACCTCGTGTATCATTGCCATGTAGGGCATCGCGCCTCTCCCTTTTGTTTTCGTCCCGACGAGCGGCCACACACCGCCGCACCCACCGCCTGTTGGTGGCCACGTAGATGAGCGGGTTGTAGAAGGTGGACGACTTCGCGAAGAGGGGCGCGATGATGGCCACGGCCGGCGGGATGTCACGAGGTTCCCCGAACGAGGCCCAGAGGCACACGACGGCGTAGGGCGACCACGCTGTGACGAAGGCGCCGATCATCGCCAGCGACATCTGCTCGCAACGCGCCGACGCCACCGCCGTCAATCAACGATCGACACCCCGGGGCAACTTTTTGCATCGTGTTCCTGGCTGGTGCTTGGTAGCTGGTGCAGCGTGTAAATATTCGCCACTGGGGAGACAAAGGCTGCCCCCGTGCGTGGCACTGGCCACCAACCCCCTCGTTTGCCGTGGCGGCCTTCACAGGCGCCCGCTAACAGCACTTGTCACAACAGTCTGGTACAGGCTACACGGGGATCTTTGTCTTTGTTTGGTGGTGGTGATGCACCTGCCATTCATCTAAGTTGACACGTGACACCCGGGTCTGCCTCGTGACCGCCTGCCAGCAAAAGCCTTTGACACGTCGCGTGGCCTCAATGTGCACCTAGCCTGGCACGAAGCGCTGCCGTGACGTCCCCGCCACTCGGTGGCCAATTGGCGGCTGTTGTTGTTGTTGGTTATGCTGGCGGTGGTGATGGTGGTGATCATGATGGTGGTGATAATGATGCTACTACTGGTGATGATGGTGGTGATGGTGATGGTGCTGATAACGGTGGTGATAATGATGCTGCTGCTGGTGATGATGATGATAACGGTGGTCGTGGTGATTATGCTGTGACTGCTTTTATTTTTGAAGCTGCCGTTTCTGCTGCTACTGCTGCTGCTGATAATAACCTATGACCACTGATGCAGCTTCTGTTATGCTGCTGCTGCTTGCTGCTGATGGTGGTGGTGACAATGCTACAAATACCGATTGCCGATGCTGATGATGACCAAACCTTGGTGACAGCGCTCTGATCAGCCCAGTCGAGCGAGGAGGTCCTCTGTCCGCGCCGCAGGGCGAGGATCACCTTGCGGTAGCACCACGACATCACCCCCAGCGGCAGCACAAAGTTCACCGCGATCACCGCCATCGTGTACGACACAAACGAGCTGGGCGCACGCGGAGAACACGGCCACCTTAGCATACCGCGCGAGGTAGCTAACATCTCGCCATCATCATCATCATCCCCATTGCACTGGTGTTGCGTCTTGTCGGAGAGTGACAGGGCATTTAAAGGATATTGTAAGCAACTTGGAAGTGCGTAATCGAGCGAAAGTGTTGTAGATGTAGAGTAGTTGGGAAGAGGAGGAGGAGGCTGCAATGGGTGGGGGGGGACGCGTGTGCCGGATGGAGTGCAGGTTACCACGAGTGCAGGTTACCACGAGGGTAGGTTACCACGCAGGTTACCACGGATGCAGGTTACCACGGGTGCAGGTTACCACGCGGGCAGGTTACCACGAGCGCAGGTGTATGTGGTGTGTGTGGTGTGTGTGTGGTGTGTGTGTGTTGTGTGTGTGTGGTGTGTGTATGGTGTGTTGTGTGGTGTGTTGTGTGCATGGTGTGTTGTGTGTGTTGTGTGTGCGGTGTGTGTGTTGTGTGTGTTGTGTGGTATGTGTGTTGTGTGGTGTGTGTTGTGTGTGTGTGATGTGTGTGTTGTGTGTGTGATGTGTGTGTGTGTTGTGCGTGTGTGGTGTGTGTGTGTGGTGGGGGAGCGGTGTTGCCAGCTCTGACAAGCTTAAAGTTGGCAACGAATCTCAAAAAGTTGCGGAATCGACCTTTGAAAATTGCCCATCATGTCACCAGAGAGTTTCAGCAGTGTAGCAACGTGAACCCAGACCGGTATCTGGATACTAATCTCGAGTTGCTACCCCAAGTCTACATTCCCACACCTCCGATTAGCATCGTTGGTTACGTAAGGTTCAACATATATACACCATACATTACTTTTTTTTCGCTAGATTTTGTCCACGATTCGTCTTGACGAACGAACGTTGGCCGCTACGTAAATCTCAAAAAGCGTCTGAATCAAGTGACACTGGCTGGGTAGGGGTGAGAGGCTTTCTCCCTTGGTCCTCTGGGGCGCACAACCCACGGCGATGGAGGCATCTTTAATAAAAAAAACAATCTGTAACCAACGAGAAAACACCCATCCTCAACCGAACACCTTATGTGTCAAACATCACGTGGCAGCACGATTCATGGGGGGGGAATGGAGAAAAAAATCCCCCCATCAGTTGCTGACGAATTGCATCGTGATCCCATTTTATTTACACGCCCACCCCCGTCCCGCGGATCTCATCGCCGAAGAGAAACTGCGTCGCAGAGGCGACTCCGAGCGACCGGCGAGAGATGCGCCGGCGTGGTGAGCCCCCTCACGTGTCGTTGCGCCTCCAGTTGACGGTGCACGTGGCCCCCGTGGGGTCGGGCGCGTACCCGGCCCAGCCGAGGAGCGGCGCACCAGCCCAGAAGGCGGCGTTGGCCCACGCCAGGGCCATGAGGTTCGTGTAGCTGCGGCCCTCGACTACGGGACAGGGGGCCCACCCCGCGCGCACGCAGACGAGAGAGGGACGGAATGAAAGCACAGAACTCAACACGTTGGTAACACCGGATGGCCCTAAAGGGAAAAAATATATATATAGACGTTTTGTGGCAATGGTCCTTCCTGATTGCGCATCTTATTTTCAGCACTCCGGCACACCACATCCAGTAAACCGCTCACGTGCCTACTCCAAACTACCAGCGACCCGCGAAAAAAATCAATGACAGCTGAAAGCCCTGGTTCCACTTGCATGCTTTGCCAGTGCTTCGTCGATTTTAAACACAGCTCCGCAAGATTATTCAATTGTCTTCATGCTCATGGCTGCAGTATGCCCAGCAGCTAAATGCCAAAGTCGATGTCTGCTAGCCATAAAGAGGGCTTCAGGCGAGAGTTCGTGTAGTTTTGCCGTTCCCCCTACATTGAAGCAGCGCAGGCCTCAAGTGTTTTACGATAAGGTCCAGTTTGGGTTGCATGGCCTGCACAATCACACTACCGTGGCTTGCCTTACATTGTTTGATACACAATCACAGTGGAACTTGGATTCACAAGCATCTCAGTGCTTAGCCCGTGTCAAGAAACGGGAGAGACACGGAGCTGTGGTCAGTGTACCTGGGTTCTTGCTGCAGACGACCAAGTATCGATCCACTGCCACGACTGTGAGAAGCCCAATACTTGCCATCCCGAAAAAGATGTTCAGAGCTGCGTATACCTGCACGTGGCGAGAGAGAGCCTCTATGAGGATGCTTTGTGTGCGTGTATAGCCTTTGTGTATGTGGGGAGCGGTAGTGCAGTGGTTAGCGCGCTGCGCTACGGATCCGGGCACCCGAGTTAAATTTAACTCACGGCCAACGCCAGTGACGATTATCTGAACCGGTCCTGGGTCTCTCCTAGGTCAACTTAGCCTAAAATAAGTACCTGGTGTGAGCCTTTAAAAGATGCTCGCGAACAACACTTGTCCAAGAGTATTAAGGCGAGACTGGGGATTTAACACGTAGGCTTTTCACGACGCACAGATTTACGCGATCTAACCCCCCAAAACCCCCTATATTATGGTATACTGGGGGGTCTTTGTGTGTCTTTATCGTCATTGCATCGACATGTACAGCCGCTTTATCGCCCCACTGCTGGATGAGGGGGCCACCCTATGCCATATGAGTCGTGGGGGTTGACCATACTTCACCGTGCTGGGCAATGTGAATTGACGTTGGCGGGGTGCATAAACATGGGTGCATAGAAGCAGAGCATCACAATTTGTTTCCGCACTGCCCTCCACCGACCACAACGTAGCCTATGACACCTGTTTCAAGCACTGTGGTCGCCCACCCCAAGCACGACACGGGCTCACCCCAGCTAGTGCATTCACGGTGTTTGGAACACGGGGAGCTCTTCCTTAAAATCCCCGACCCCGCGGACGCAAAGTCGCACCTGGCAGCCGGTCCAGCCGAAGCGCCAGGATCCGTGGAGGTCCGACGCGGCGGACAGCGGGTACCCGACGGAGCTCACGCCGATGTCGGTGACCGCCAGGTTCATGATGATGTAGTTCGTGTGCGTGCGGAGCACACGGAACCGTGCGAACATGCCCATGACCACCACGTTGCTGACGATGCTGACGATGCCTTCATTCATTCGGCCATTCAGCCATCCAGCGAGGCATGCATCCAAGACAGCAAGCCATTCATCCACCCATCCAGCCAAATATATTTCAGCCATCCGTTTATTTTATCCAACCATCCATTCATCCAGCCATTAAGCACAATATATTGGTACATGCACATCGACAAAAAGACACGTATTATAAAATGCACAATAAATAAAAATTACGAACTTGTGAGCAAAGTGCCGTAAGCAAGCACCTCTTAAGGCCGGCCCAGCACACAATTACGATGGTGTGGGCAACACCTCGTGCGCGCACATGCACGCACACACAGCATGGCCCGCCTTTTGCGCTGGTGTTGATAGCACCGCACCAGGAACTCCGTTAAGGCCGAGCTGATCTAAGGGAGCACAACCGGAGCGTGGTGACTGCACCTGGTCGCCTTCCCGATCCGACAGGCGTTCAAACAAAAGCACCGTTCTCCGTTCAGGCTACTGGATATCACGTGGCCATCGCCTCCCCCTGCCAGACCCTTTTTGTGATTGCCAATATCCTCCATCGAAAGTGAATCGAGTGGGAAAGAAACCAAAATGAGCATTCGCCACGCGCACGAGTTAACGTGCGAGCGTGACAATGAACGCGAGAGGCATGCGGCAGTCCAGCCCACCCACCATTTAAGGTCGGGATAGGATTCAAGAATATAAGTGTATATAGTGGTGAGAGTTAGCACCGCTAGTGGCTGCTGAGGTCACATGCATCACCAAAGTATGTATGTTGAACTTCTTTCGCACGGTATGTAACCAACCGTGCTAAACGGACAACAAACTAAACACAAAAAGCAGCTTTAAAGAAATGAGATTTCAATCTAGATTTAAAAGTGCATAGCTCCAGTGTCTTCCTAATATGAGATGGAGGAACGTTCCAGACGCTCGCATGAGCGCATCTGAAAGCGCGGTGCAGCGACCGATGATGCAGTGACCGACCGACGACGATCTCACAAACGGACGCGTGCGAGTGTCCCACCGGCGGTGACGAGGTATGCTGCCACGATGTTGTGCTCCCGCTGCGTGAACACAGACTCGCCATCAAAGGCCCACGTCTCGTTCCAACTTGGCGGCGCCGGCATCCTCAACGTTCGTCGAGAGACAACTCCGTCGCACGAAGCGCGCACGAAGCGCACGAGCCGATGGGCGTCCGGCCTCAAAACGTCCACAGGGCCGCGTGCACTTTTTGTCAGCGGCCACGATCGTTGGAGAAAAGTTAAGAGGGGAAAGGGGATTAAGGCAATCGGAGGAGCGGCGCAGCGTGTTGTTATCAACGTCGCCACACGTATAGTTTAAACCGTTTGGGGGTAAGGATTGTTAGCCGGCCTGGATTAAAATAATAGCCTGCAACCCCCACCGCCCCACGTCCAATCATTAAGGGTCTCACACCACACCCCACGTGCATTTTCAAACTACGTCAACGCAAACCGCACGAGGTTGGTCACCCCCACACGTGGCCACCCGCGAAACTGGGCTCTTCGTGGGAGTCTTGCCGAGCCACAGCTAGGCTTGTAGAGTAGAAAGGTAGAAAGCTGTGCCAGTGGATGCCACATGGAATGCTGGAACATAAGCCACTGTGTGTGTACCCGATGCCACCAGTTATTCCAAATCATCTCGGTCAAGTGATGTGAAGGTTGAGATTGCATCGATCACAACGAACATGTTTCTGTTGGTCTCCGCTGCAGACGCATGCTGTAAATACACACGTGATCCTGTATGCTGTGAACGTGTCTGGTAGCGTTAATCGGGGCCAGTGAAAGGTACGGACATTGCAAGCCTGACCGTGGAAAACGACGTTTTCCTGCATCAAGACTCCCAGCCAGCCACCCACCCACCACATTTCCAGACTCCCACCCAACCATCCATTCCGTCGGCTATGCATCCACCCACCAAGCTATTCACTTACCCACCCATCCAATGAGAACAATCAATCCACCAATCAATCCACCAATCAATTCACCAATCAATCCGTCACCGAAGGTGTGGGGGGCAAGGAATCCAACAAGAATCAATGAACGGCATCCAGGGTAGTGCAGATGTCTTGTGACCCCTATTTCATTCTCTAAAACGTAATGTTTCTGTTAAGCAAGGTTTATTTAAAACAAATGAATATGCAAAGTAAAAAAAATCTAGGGGTCAATTGGTGCGGGGGGGGTCAAACGACATCTGGACCACCCTGTGGATGGTAGCATGGAGTGCCAACCATCGCGTCAACCCTTTCTCACGCGAGCGTGCGCACGCAAACACGCGCACCGTGCGCCATGCGGCAATTACCTAACGTGCAAGTCGGGGTTAATCCCACTCCACACAAAGCCCACGCGCTTCAGTACGCACACGGGGGTCACATGTTTAAAAAATGTAAACATACATCCATAATGAGCAGCTTAAGACAAATGCATGAAATCGTGCGAGAATCGACGTTTGTCGATCCATTTTACGTAATGGGATCACGTCATCTGTGCGGCCACAGGAGGCAACAATCATTCAACAGAATGAAACAAAACACATTTTTGAGTTAAATAAGAATCCTGAATTGTGACAATTCGTCAAACTACTTGGGAGGAGGGTTGAATTCGTAGAAAAATAAAATTATCTTATTGATCAGAATGCTATTAACTCTCAAAACATTTTTCACAACCATTTTTTTCGTTTACAAACAGCACCAATCTTAACAAAAGCCAAAAAAAATCACTAAAGCCAGGACGGTCCAAGATTGAAAAAAAAAACTTTATTTGACACGTGATACAACATATGTTTGAAGCAATTTACCATGTGATGAAATTCCAGCTACTTGTACGAGATAAACGGCAAGAGAAGCATGCCGACGGATGGAGTCTCCACAAATGGATATAACTAAAAAGACGTCGACCAAAATTGCCCGGGGCGAACAAACATCCGACGGACTGCAGAGACACCCCACTTGACGTGCCCGTCTGCACAGAACGATATATAAAATCCCGGAGGCGCCAACGCGACGTGAGAGCATCGCAGGGCCCCCACACGCGCCACCTTCCACTGAAAAACCGGCTCCAGCGTCGCCCGACGTCGGTTTCTCCGCTCGGCTCACAGAACCTTGTAGCGTGACTTGTTGATCGGCTGGTACGAGTTTTGCTGCAAGGGAAGAAAAGACGAAGAAGTTTATCGTCACGCTGGCGGATTGACATACAGTGCGCGAAAGACGTTCAACATACATACAAGTGGCTTTGCATTGGGAAATTGGACAATTCCTTTAAACTATTTTTACCACCAATCACATTTGCGCTGTGCTACTGTCGCCTTGTCACAAGACATTCCCAATTGGAATTCTCACAGCAAGCAGTGCACCACCCTATGTTACAGAGAATGACTCCAGAAGTAGTCATGGGAAAGTAACTATTAGGAATGTGCTTCGAAAGGATTATGAACACCTTTGGTATGCCCTGCAAGGAGTGTACATTACACGCTAATCAAAGAAAAAAACAATGAAAGCCGGAATTTGCCATATTAAGTGAAAAGTAACATTTCTAGTTTTTGTTATTTTGAGAATTTATGGGGCCCATCAAGTCACCACATACATAGCACGTACGATTCCGGTTGTGTAATCATGGGTCACTGTCCAGATTTGAACCCAAAATCTCAGGAGTGCCGGCTCAGTGCTTTGACCCAGCAATAGGCCACATGAGTCACCCGGTCACCCCCTGCTCAAATCCTGAAGGAGCGCTTCCTATGGTGGAGAAATCCCACGCCTATGAAGGGGGTATCGCACAAAGGTCCCTACAGATGGGTTCACAAACCCATTCTCTGTACGGCCACCTTGCAGCTCAGCGAGTTCGGGAGTTGTACTCATCTATGTCATCCACCTTCGACTCCAAAGTGGTGGATTACAGGTGTGCCACCCAACACCATCGCATCCGCACACAAAAGTCCAACCTTCATCTTCGTCAAATAATAATTTACAGTGAAGGCTAGCGTGTGGCTACATCAGCTTGCTGCACATCGGGCGTGACGCCCTGCATTTCGTACAAGGAAAGGCGTGACCGCCACAGAGAGAATGGTGTGGTGTGCAGAGAGAACAGTGATTGGCGTGGGCTGGGAATATTGGGTGGCCTGCACGGGGAGAACGGCGTGGCGAGTGTCCACTGTGCGATGCCGCTCTCTCACCAGCCTGATGAGCTCATCCTTGATGAGACGAGTGACCTCAGCCTTGGCCTTCTGCACAGACAACTCGCTGGTGCCTGTGGTGGACACGCGCGGCTTGTTAACATCGTGCACGGCAGCAAAAAAACCCAAAACATGGTATAAGTGCGGCCGTTGCAATCGCTCGTTCGTGACAATATTGACAAAAGGGCTTCTACTAGAGTGGGCTCCAGAGAGGGAAGTTGGTCTACTCGTTCACACTGGCCAGGCATCTTGGAATATATGAAAGTAGGCAGACTTTACCCCACCACAAGCAACATGACTCTCGACTAATCGTGGTGCACCCATTTATACTGCGGCAGCGTGGAAAGAGGTGGGAGAGATTTAAGAAACTTGTTAACTTTTTCAACTGCCGCGCCGGGAGATTGAACCGACCTCTGGAATGTGTGCAAACCTTTACTCCACGGTGGCAAACAAGGCCAACCCCCCTCCCCACAAATAAATGAGTAAAGGAATGCTCAATTACAGGGTGACCATTCAAGCGAGCAGCGTGGCAAACTGCTACAAGCTCGGATTAATTGTGAAGCAGGAGATTAAAACAAAAATCCTCCCTTAATCCCCATCACAACTGTGCCGAGACGGAACAATTTGTTCAAGTTTGGCATCTAATAAATAAATGATCACGGCATCTTTGAGGATTCTATATATTTGTATTACTATTTCCACCGATGCCAGAACAAGAGCATTTGGATATCATCAACAATGAATAAACAGCAATGAGGTCATGGATCGATTATTGACCACGTCCATGTTGTGGATCTCTTCCGAGCAAGCGTAAGCTTCTTTAGCATTCGCAGAGCTCAGAATATCATAAGGGCTCTTACACAAGCCAACATCCACTCTGGCCAAAGGGGATCCTTTTCAAGTGAAAATCAAAGCAGAAACGGTTTGCAGTTGCTGGTGGTACGAGAGAATAAACTCGCGGTTATTCCCGTGCTCTTGTGAACCTGAGCTTGCGGTGAACACGCACACGTTCAAGTGTGCCTTGGAAGCAAATTGATGATGCAGAAAGTAAAAAAAACACGTGTTTTAATATGCATCCCGATGTGAATTCACGGAGAAAATGGGATTACATTTTCAGCGGACGGCAGTGAAAATCTACTGCTGTACCGCGTCGTGCATCAAAGCCTTTTCTCGCCGTCTTCACCAACCCGCACTGACTAGCGTGGTTGAGCATGGTCAGAGCGCCCACGACAACACACATCATGTACAAGCCCGCATCCAAATGTACCCGAATACAAATGCTCTTAAATTCACCACAAAGATACTCACCAATGTCAAAATAAAACTGGCTATTGCAATGGTCCTTTGAGGCTCATTGCTTAAAGAATACTGTTAAAGAGCCTCCTTGCTATCTCAGGCATTAGAAGGTGCATGAGCTGTATGTGGAGAGCTCTTTCCCATAACAGCAGGCAACACGGAAGTGTTTATGCATGTTGAACTTCTTTTGCACCGTACGTAGCCAAGCGTGCTAATCGCAGGTGCGAGGGAAGGACAACAGACTAAACACAAAAAGCAGCTATAAAGAAATTATATTCAATCTAGAAGGCCAGAACCTGCTGAGCCTGCTGATTAGACTCAGAGAAGATGAAACCGATCCATATATTGTCTGCTTAAACCGACTTTTCTGGAAGGAATTTGATCCAGGAGTAAAAAAACAAATCCTTATCATCCCATTCGTCTCCTCCTTTGGTCCAAGTGCCAGTGTGAACTCCACTTTTTCCAATGGGGAAGGACCAGGCGAGGAGTGCCCTGTGGACAGACGCAGATGACCAGTGCCGCCGGGTGAGCGTCTCACTCTCAATGGCCAGGTAGATCTTGCGTTCTCCGTCAGTCGGCTCTTTGCCCGGAGCAAAGTAGGAGCCACGGATTGTAATGGCGGCCTCCGAGTATTCGCTGATCTGCGCCAACGCCTCCTTTGAGGTCACCTTCCAGCGAGCCGTCTGCAAAACACAAATTGCAACCGCACGCACAATCGGCCGACACACACGAGTGTTTATGCATAGAAATAGGCACGTAATGATTTATTGAATCGTGAAATGTGTGTTATGTGAGCGTGCGTGTGCTTGGCAATTAACTGCATGTGTCCGAGTTTGTGCGTACGTACAAGCGTGTATTACAGCGTGTATGTCTTTAGCGAGTGTATGTCAGACCTGCGGTTAATTACAGCTGTCATTGTGCAATTCCTTATGAATCGAAATCACGATGTAATTTTAATTTCAGCTGACAAAGCTGCTTTAATTGTATTTATAATTGACCCCTGGTCTAAAATGTATGTGTACGAGCGTGTATGTATGTGTACGAGCGTGTATGTGTATGTTTGCCACTGTGCGTGCACGTGCAAGAGAATATGTATATGAAACGTTTGCAAATGTTTGTGTGTATAAAAACATGCATATATGATTGTGTGTATAAGCATATGCGTCAATATGTGCATGAGTGTACATGTGTGTGCGACTATGTGTGTATATGTACAAAGGGTGTGAATATTTGGGTGCGTGCGTACGAGCATGTAAAGACGAGAATGTGTACATGTATAGTTGGAATTTGCACGTCCCCGTGGTGACGTGGACTTTTCTCTGGGTCCTCCGGTTTTTCCCTCCACATTTACTCAACAAGGCTGCTATAAGCCACTACGTTGAGCTCTCATGCGTAGCCAGGTTGCGCCTGAAAAAGAGACAAAACAGCTCCGTGGGCCTTACCTGGTAAAAATAAAAATATAGAATTTTTTTAATTACCTGCGGGAAGTCGTTGATCTCAAGCTCCTCCTCGTAGCGCCGCACCTTGTCCGCCTGCTTCTCCTGCTCCACGCGCTCCTCCTCCAGCAGCTTCTCGGCGGGCACGTAGTTGAGCTTGGCGTTGATCTTCTCCGCCAGCTGTTCGGCGATCGACTTGGCCGACACCATGGGCACGTTCATGGTGCCGCCTCGCATGATGCTGTTGGTCGCCTGCTGGATCACGTCCTGTAGGAGGGGGCGGGCGCGCGTGGGCAAAGCACGCGAGTGGACGTTCACCGTCGCACCGAGTTATTCGTCACCGTCCACATTTTCCAAATCACTGGCAAATTGAGTGAATTCGGGGAAAAAAAGCCACGCTCCAACATTGCCCTCTACTGGTACTCATCCCCATCGTGTGCCGCACAGGGATAGCTGCCCCCGGGGGGTCCCCTTGGCTAGACTGGAGCAGGGCATTCGATTGGATGACATGAGGTGTAATGCGAGGCGCTTGCTTTGAGGCTGCCGAGGCATTTAAGCACCCTATAAGTGCACGTCCTTCAGGGCTTATTTTCCCAATGAATATTTTCCAGATGGCTGGAAGCACTGGAGAAGTCAACACAGTCATAGGGGTGCACTGGATGTGGTGTAGGGGGCGAGGGAATATTTTCTTGATCGCCAACCCAGTCAGACATTGCTGAAATTATGCCCTGGTCAAATTTCACGGTGTGATACTCGATTTAATAATCTAATGTTTTACATCTTGTATTGACCAAATACTTTTAAGTATTTTCTTTTTTTTCGCCAGTCCTATCGCTTAGAAACCGCACGAGTAGTCAGGTTCTATAAAACATCCAAAGTGAAAAACTCCCAAAGTTCACATCGATTGCGACAGGAAACTAAGATAATAGTTCAATAAATTTTGCGCAACACATCTCGGCCCTTAACGAGGTGGTAGTCGCTGGGACCAGTTCTGATGTGAATTGCAATGGACACACAGCCATGTCCAGGAATTGGCCAGAGGTAGCCAGGATTTGTGGCGCAGTGCTACCCACGTTCACTTACACGCACTCACAAGTACAGTATACAACAACCGCCGTTTGCCACTTGTGCCAGGCTAGGTGCACCTTGAGGCCACGTGAACTGCCGAAAGCTCGCTGGCAGGAGGTCACGGTGTAGTACAAACACATACACACGAGTGCATGTATAGAGACGACGATGATTCCCCTATCAGACTGGGCATTGTTAAACCTTGCCGCTGGGTCAAACTGTGCAAGCGAGACAGCTGCCATTGAGAGGCGCTGCACATGGGGGCGTGGGTGAGTCGGGAGAGAGACGGCACCACGCCAGACATCTCTCCCAACCCCGCCACCATCCCCCCCCAGTGCTGACATGCATTGCTGTGCCAGGTGCTCGTTTAAAAAGGTGCAATATAAATCGCACAGCTCTCAATCCCGTAGCTTCACACCTATGCTGTGCATCCCAGGCTGCCCGGAATGAATTTGAAGCCGTCTTAATGGGATACCATCGAGGCGTGTACTATACGTAAGCAAGAAGATCTACAGGTGTTTTTGGGTTGTATCCCCTTGAAGGCAGAGGACGAATGATCGCATTGCTACATATTGGCCATGAAGCGCACGGCGAGCAATCAAAACCCAGAGTAGGCCCCGACTGTACTGCAGTGAACCACCTGTCCCCGACAGAGCGCATGCCTACAAACACTTGTGCATGGCACTACGTTAGGTTCAATAACCAGCACAGAGTGAAGTTGGCAGTAAAATCACCGGGCTGCCAAACCCGGCCAAAGTGCAATGGGTGTAACACGTCAAAGGCTTTATTTAACGGGGGGCCTGTGCTGCAGCGCAGTGGTAGATGTCATCGTCTCGGGGGCCTAAGTGGCAATATTTATAGGCACTAGCGAGTGGAAACACTTGCCAATGGTATTTTCCGCCCACATGAACGCGCACGAGATGTGCACGGCACCGCCAATGAGAGTGGAAACAAAGCAGAGCGATGCGGAAAGAAGGCGAGTGTGTGCGTGCCTGTCCTCTTGTTCATGTATACAAAGACAAAGATTACGCCCCCCCCACCATAGCGATACAGACTTTTAAAGACAAGTGTTGTCAGTGAGCGAATATGAAGGCCGGCAGGCGCACACCAAGGGGGTGGTGTGGCCTAACACTCCACTAGGTACTCATTTGAGGCCGATATGACCCCAGGGTCATTTCGAAGTCACCATCAACTGACGTTAACCGTGGCCGAAAATCGAACTCAGATTGCTGGGCTCGTGGCGTCAAGCTAGAGAACCACTAAGCCACTGCTACACGCACATAACACACGACACCCGCCAGCCACGCACGTACCATGGCCTCTGTGCCGAGGTTGCGCTGGGAGTTGATCTTGGACGCGAGCCTCTTGGCGATCTCCAGCTTCTGAGCGTTGCTCCCGGATGGCATCATTATGCCGGTGGAGGACGCTCCGTGCGCATTCACGTCCTTCACGATCTTCTTCGAGCGGAACATGTTCTCGATCTGCTGGTCGATCTGTAAATGCAACGAGCCAGCAAAAAAGAAAAGCCAAGCCAAGCCGGTGTCATTTCAAATTGACGAGGTTTCGCTGAAAGAACCGATGCCCCGTCACCGATCCTCCTCCCCTAAACAGCAGGACGAGAAGAGGAGTTCCCGGCACGTATTTTCACATTTCAACTTCTGCCGTACTGTACGTAACCTACTGTGCTAATCGGAGGTATGGGGGAAGGACAACTAAACACAACAATCAGTTCCAGAGACATGAGTTTTCAATCCAAAGAGCGTTCCAGATGGCCACAGAAGCACATCTGAAAGCGTGCGATGCAGTGACCGTCTTTGTTCGATGGTTTTGTGCACCGCGCCGGGCACTCGGAGATTCAACGCGTCTGCGCTAGCTTTCTGGAACTTGCTCAGCTGGGGGGTGGGTTGCCGCCTTCGGGCAAACAGTCCATCGCAGCTCCCGACTAGGTTCAAGAAAGACCAGCGAAGGGCCTTGTAACGAGCGAAGGGCCTTGGAATCTTCAGAAACACGTCGCTGTGTAAATGTGGATTGTGATTACAGTAATTGTTATCATCACAATGACTCACGTCTCCAGACCCCTCCTCCTCGTCCGAGTCGTGCATCCCCAGCGCCACCTTCTGCAGCTTCTTGCGCTCGTTGACGAGCGAGTGCTCCGTCTCGTCAAACTTGAAGCCCTTGCCCGAGAAGCCACTGCTCTTCCTCATCGTTTTGCCCTCCTGTAAAGTCGGGGGAGGTGAGGATGACAGTTTTCACGGCACTCGCAACATTGCAATGGGAAGTACAATTTGGAATTAAACAAAATAGAAATGTGACTGTATTTCCAAGTGGCTTAAGATATACTGCATGGCAGGCGCGGTATAAAATGTAAATGATGATTAGACGGTGGGCCTAGTTATTTTGTAGAGGCAGTCAGTAACAGAACAAGAAGATGAAAGTTATTGAGCCTGGAGTTGAACAGGGAGGGTAAAGCAGTCAACAGCACGGGCGGCTGGGGAAAGGGAGTTCCAGACAATGGGGACTTCGACAGAAATCCTTTTGTTGATGGAGCAAAGACTGGGTGGAGGGGGAGTGGTGGGAGATGAGAGAGAGGAGAAGTAGGAAAGTGCATGGAGGGGAGAAGAGTGAGATGACAGGGAAGAGGTAGCCAATGGCGAGTCCACGGTGAATCTTGAAGAGTGAGTGCGATCTTGAAGTGGAATGGGAACCGGTGGATGGGAAAAGCAGAAGTAGAAAACTCTGCAAAATTTTGAAGAACAATGTTCAATAAGTCATACAAGGGACATCAAACAACGTTCCCAAAATTGTTTATATATGCGTAGTTAAATGTGTTTTATACATTCATGGTTGGATTGAAACCGCTGCACGACCCAGTTCCATTATTTATTTTTAATCCTGACGTAACTGACGCCACTGTGCATCCTATTCTTGGGTGTGCGTTCCACTGTAGCATTGCCAAAGTGCTCTCTGGATTGAATAGGAGACAAATTGAGCCTTGCAAAGACAGAGATGTTTCATGATGATGATGATGATCATGATATCTCCATGACATCTGTGAAAAAAGAGCTTCAATAGCTCATTGGATTCCTCCAGACTAAATAAAGAGTCTGATAACAACGATGTGTAATCCATCCCATCACTGGTGTCGCTCGCTCGCGTTTTGACGAACGCAACCAAAAACTTACGGCCTTCTGCTTCTCCCTGAATTCGGTCCAAAGCTTCTCGAGGTCGGGCGGAAGGGGTGTGCCGGACAGCTCCAGGGCTTTGATGATGTCCCCCGAGTATCGCTCCTGCTCACTCGTGATGAACGTGTACGCGTATCCCTGCGGAACGGTGGTGGTGGTGGGGAGAGGATCCATCAATCATATCAGCCCCTCATGACAGCAAAAAACGCACGTTCACGTGCCAAGCAACTTTCACACATTGCGGAATTGCGGGCTGAGTGACGGTGTCGTCGCGTGGTAGGCGTGGGGCCCTGGTGGAAAGAATGCAATGGGCCCCCCCCCCGGTCCAATATAAACCCTCCCTTCTTCGTAGCTCGGCACCTGGGCCCTGTTAGGCCACAAAGCCCTGGTGATAGCTGCACGACAGCTGCAGAGTGAGATCCGTCACGGTTTGTAAGTGTTTAAATGGAAAGCAAATAATATTACCGCAATGACCAGGGTGGTCAAGTATGGACAAATAGCCCCCATGACTGACACGGTGTGAGGAGGTCATCTAATAGCAGCTGGCTTACTTCAATTATTATTAAGCAGCTTCATGGACAGTTGGGCTATAAACGTTGTCCCCTCGAGTCTCTTGAGCCCAATTGACAACCGACTGTCCACTAGTGCGGGACGACATCGATACTGTGTCTATGTAGAACTTCTTTCATACCATATGTAGCCAACCGTGATAATCGGAGGTGCGGGGGAAGGACAACAAAATGGACGTAGGAGCTGTTATATAAATCTATATGAGATAACAGTGGCACGAGCGACATAAACTAAACAACTTATTTTTTTATTTTATCAGCTAAGACCCACTGAGTTATATGGCTCTTTTTCAGAAGTGACCTGGCCACAAATGATAGCTCAACAAAGTGGCTTATCGCGTGGAAAATTAAGGCAGCCAAATACTCTCAACGCATGTTTCTAAATGTGGAGGGAAAAACCGGAGGACCGGGAGAAAATTCCACAAGGCCACGGGGAGACAGAGATGTGCAAACTCCAAATATACAGCAGCAGGCGTCAGGGTCGGAATGGCACCCAAGACCACCTGTCTACCAGGCGAGGTAGTTAACATATTGCCACCGTGCCGAAGTAGATGAAGCGAAGGCGATCTCGGCCGATAATAATTATCGGTGTCCACCTTGTTGCCGGCGCGGCCCGTGCGGCCCACGCGGTGCACGTAGTCCTCGTAGTGGTTGGGGCAGTCGTAGTTGACCACCATGATCAGATGCTTGACGTCGAGGCCCCGCGCCGCCACCGACGTGGCAACCATCAGGCGGCACACGCCCGACTTGAAGTCGTTGATGATGCTGTCGCGGTCGTACTGGTCAATGCCTGCGCGGAGAGGGGGGGGCGCGTTGGAGAGGCACGGGGGAGAGAGACGGTCAGCGTCCATGACCAAATCACCCCAAGTGAATGGGTCCGACCCCACCAGATCTGAGGTGCTAAGCACGGCAGAGCCTGGTTAGTGCTAAAGATGGTGGAGTGCACAGCAATAGCAAGATCTGGTAGGCTTGGGCTGCATGTTGGCCAGGACATGGCAGTATGGCAGTTGTTGATTTATCATATTCAGTGATACCCCTTCATATGTCATTAAGAGTATACTTATTATTACAATAATTTGCTGCCCATTATTTATGAATGCGGATGTAATCAATGAAAATCTACCTTGGGGATTGATTGGATCATAATTCAGCGGGAAGGTTAGTGCAGATTGGCAAAGGTTTGGGTCCGTGGCCGGTGTTAGCTGTGGCCAGGAATTGATTTCAGGTGGTTTCGATTCGTAGCGCAGTGCGCTAACCAGCACCCCACTCTTACTTTTGATCAAATCAACACAGGAAGTCGCGACAACGGAGGACACAAGAGGACGAGCACGCAGGGGCTGACACCGCGTGTGCAGCACCGCTCACCTCCATGCAGTGACAAGCAAGGGTAGGACGCCTTCATGAGGTCCTTGAGCAGCGAGTCGGCATGCTCCTGCTTATCCACAAACACGATGACAGCCCCCTTCTCCTGGTACAGGCCCAGCAGCTCCAGCAGCTTGTAGAACTTGGTGTCCTCCTCGATCACGATCTGTGGTCGACGTGCACGCGCTCGATCGTGACGGACTTCCCACATTCAAGCCCAGGCCTTCGGCAGCGCCAGCTCTGTGCTTTAACCACTATCGAGGCACCAACCAAGCACCCAAACCGTGATGACTTTTTTTTGTTACTTGAAAGCAGCTGACAAAAAGGTTTTTAATTCTTGTGAACCAAATCACCATCGGTAACGCAGGTCCAAGGGTGGCGAGCGAATGACGTTAGACTAACGGCACCGAAAACTGCTTAGTCAGGAGAAAACGTGAGCTTAATCATGAAAGTAAGAGGCTTAAAGAATGCAAGTACATTCATGTGTACTTTTGTGCGGGCATTCACACACGCATCCAAACATACACGTCTACATGACTCCCATAGGCACTCAACCTTAAATTAGTATGTGGTGTGATGTTAGTCACACACCCCCCCCCACCCGCCGTGTGCCCTACCGGCCTTAACAGGCGTTCTATAACAGCATTTGTCCCAACAGTCAACAGCCTGTAGCAAACACGTCTCCAGATACTCTTGGATGGTGGCGTGGGGGGGGGCAGGGCTGTTGTTGGGGGTCACCGTAACAGTGATATACCACGAAGGATAAGAGTGAACGTGAGTGGGCGAAAGGGACATATGGTGGTGCAGAGCTAACCCTAGCACCCCACGAGTGGATAACCGAGTCTGTAGGCCTACAGGGGTATCTCAGTCTTTGTACGCATGTGTGCGTACCTGCGTGTGTAAGTTAATGCACACGCAGCCGGACGTGGTGCTGGCCATTCATCCCCTCATGTGCGGTGCCGGCCTTCATAGGTGCTCGCGAACAGCGCTTGCCCTAACAGTCTGTTAAAAAGTTACATGGGGGATCTTTGTCTTTGTAGGTGTGTGCGCGTGTGCGGTGACGTCTCCGCCACCCGTGACCCTCACCACGTGCTGCTCGACGTCGGAGCAGACGACAGAGCGGCCTCCGACCTGCACCTCGACGGGCTTGTTGAGGATGCGGCGAGCGAGCGCCTCCATGGCGCGCGGAAACGTGGCCGAGAACATCACCGTCTGCCGGTCCGGCCTCGACGTCTCGATGATTCGCATTACCTAGACGAGCGTCAACACGCACGCGCGTTCGTGACAGGTGAGGGATGGATCGCTTGTCTAATTCACGCACATGTACAGCCCGTTTGTCAACCCGCTGCTGGAGTGTGAGTATTCCAACGGCATCCAGACAGCGAGGGTAATTTGACCATACTTCAGTGCAGGTTGGTGAAGGTGGAGAGGAGTACAGAAAAACTATGGATTTTTATTAAGTGCCCCCTACTGCCAAAGCCTAATGTATACCCGTTTTATGCATGGTGGTCACTCATCCAAGCACAATCCAGGCTCAACTCTGTTTAGCTTACAAGGTCTAATGAGATCGGATACCTTCTGAGTGATTTGGTCATAGGCCGCCTAATTCCATGCTGGAGTGTGCCTCTGGTGCGACCGGCCGTGGCGTCGGCCTATCGCACCACAGCCCTGCATACCATCATCAACAACGGCTAACGCGGGACGGGAGCCGACCTCAGGGCGGACCGCGATTGACGTGGATGCGCGGCCGATGTCAAGGCCGACCGAAAACATCACAAAGGTGTTGGACTGCGCTCAGCGCGGCCGGCCTGCTCAGGGGTCGCCAGACGGCCACTCGAGGTGGACCGCTACGCTCACGAATGATGACGACGGTGTCTCATTGAAACGGAGATCTTCGCGAAGTGTCACTTACATATTTAATTACAACCTTCGTGCTATCGGGATTATATCACGAGATGCAGTGTCCATTCAAAACTATTGCAGAGCGTGTTATATAACGGCCCCGTGGTACGATATCAAATGAAATTGATTTATCCACACAGTAGGGGGCGACCTTTCTCCACATACCCTGCTTCTGTAAAATATTCCTTGCATGGCAGCCAAACCGATATAAAACTTTCTCAGTGCTGTAATTTGCCAAATTAAGTTATGAGCTCAATATAATGATGGAATGTATTATATTCATCATTGGTAATCAGGTCAAGGCCAGTAACTCACTACAGTTGATAAACATATTTCAGTGATGGGTGGCTACCAAGATTCAAATCCAGGATCCCGATGGTGATAGCTTTAGCGTTGACCAGAGTCACACAGCCACCTTCTGCAATTGAGATTAGAGTGAGTCAGGGTAGAATTACTCATGCCAGGGTTAAAATTATTGCCAAGAGTAAAGATTATTATTTTGCTTATTTACCCAAAGCCTCACTGAGTCTCAACTTTTGCAGGAGTCTCAACTCTGCCTGAAAAGTCTTCGCAGTATATTGCTATGTGTAATCCCAATGGAGTAATTTACAAGTATTTATTCTACGTGGCAATGTTTGGCCAATACCACTAACATTGTATGGGTTTTGATATTTTTTTTGCTATGAAACAAAACCCCAGCACCTGAAGGTAATCCATGCAGAACACAGGGAGAACATACAAACCCACATGGAAAGATACCAAAGTAGAAATCAAAATCAGGCCTTTCTTTCTGCGAGGTCACAAAGTGTTCCTGCTGCGCCACCCTGCTGCTGCTTATGCTCAATCGAGTAACCCACGTGACATGTGGTTTCTTCCATCCACACAAGGAGCACGTGATGTTTTATCGATTGAAACAGAGCTTATGTTCACGACACATGCGTTGAACCGTGAGAATAAATTATTTCCGATATACAAGTATTGTATGTGACTGGTTAATTAATTGCAATGTTGCAGCCACTATTAATTCTACATGTAAAATATTAAAATTATAATGGGGGAAAATGTCATATTCATGTAAATTAAACAGGACTGATAATCATGAGAATTCAATGAATTGTGGACAGCCTTAAAACTTACATCACATGTATGACATCTCTCCGTTTTCAGGTTGTACCGCATAGTATTTGGCATGATGTCTGACATTGTACTCCAAGAGCTGGGAGCTTCTTCAGGAACTGAATGTATTCATATATTTTTAGTCATATAGACATTCAGTTCAGCATGACTTCCCGACATTTAGCTCGATGCAGTACAACCCGTAAACACATTGGACAGCTCTACAACTCTACAGCAGAACCACAAACACCTACGCTGCAGACGACGACATCTTTCACAATCTCATCCAAAAGTAATGTGCCTCTTACAATACAGCACCTTAATGGTCCATTAGCTGAACTCTGACCTAAAGGAGGCCTGTCACGCACCACTATAATCCTAACAATGAAACCAGCATCACAACACGGCCACTTTTAGTTTAGACGGGGGACGCTGTAAACACCGCGATGATCAGTACTGACCCCCCGAGATTCTCAGCTATGCCGGGGTAATTTCAATGGGGCGGTGCGGCCCCAATTTACGTGTTTAACGCTAGTATGGTATAAGAGCACCGAGTCATGGGCACATGGTTCAGCATCGTGTGTACCCATCGGCCAGGGCGAGAGGCGGTAGGACAAGACCTGGCTCATCCAGAGGCGAGAAACCCGACCCCAACAAATAAAAAGTGAAATAAATACGAGCGGCGGTGTTGGTGGTGGCGGCGCATACGGACGACCTCAGTCAAAATCAAAAGCACATGTCCTATCAGGTGTCGGTGTGCTTTAATGCCATCAATCTTTTAATAACTTGTTTATCTGCAGAACTTGCATGGCTATGAGGGAAGGGATAAAATGAAGCTGGCAATGAACACAAGGTGCAAGTCTGCTGGCAATAATATGGGGTGTGGAGACTTTATTATTGACATGATAATTAAGAGACTTGGTTTTATTTATGGGGAGACGCTGGGCAGGAGGTGAATTGTGTAAAGATCTCCAGCATGAATACTAAGCATGTGATACATTCACTCCCGAGCAATTCCATGAATTGTCGCGATCCGAGGTCACGATGCGATTCAGGAACCGATGATTTTCCTCTCTCTCATGTCTGACATCACAAAAGCATCCCCGCACAAACAATTCTAGGCACCTACCGCGAGCCTAACGATCCATTTCCATCAACGAATTGCAAGTTTCCAGATAAAGAGGAAATACCAGCAAACGGGAAAGAGTCTGGAGCGCGTCATTACCTGTGGCTCGAAGCCCATGTCGAACATGCGGTCAGCCTCGTCAAGAACCATGTATGTGGCCCTCCTGAAGTTCGTCACCCGCCCTGCATGGAAAGGGGTGGCACCACATGACCAAGAGTTTCACGGATTACTCGCCGTCAACTCGCACGCATGCAGCCTGTGCGCTGATTGACATCCTTCCAAGAGCCAAGCGATGCAGGATGTGTGGTTTTTATGATTTTGGAAACTTTGCAGAATTTTGCCCCGTGGGCTGCAGAAGAGTTTGTGGTGGGACTGGAAAGGGGAAGTGGATGGGGGAGATGTGGAAATGTTAATGAGGAAAAGAAACTGAAATGTTTTAGTTGTGAAGCAATCCCCAGGGCAGAGCAGCCGGCTTCAAACGTGGTTTGCAAATTCGCCAATTATCAATAGGTTCATGGAAGCCAACATCAATGGCCACACTTAATGTGCAATGTTGATGTGCATTAAAATTCATACTGGACATGCAACAAAACAAACCCCTGAATGCTGATAAAAGGTACACACCGTAAAATAATTGAAATCTTGGAACACTGACTAGAATGAAGGATTTAAATTCTCACAAACGACTTTGCAAACGTCACATTTTCACACCTTTACCAATGCAACAATTACACTGTGTTAAGCCATGTGCACAGGGTTATTTGTGTGTCATTGTTATTCTGATAGTAAAAGGAGCTGGCGCGATTAATGGCATAAGGATCACAGTAATGACTGCACTCCACGGTGTGATGACGGAGGTGGTAACTTGACCTCGTCCCGGTCACCGAACAGATTTTAATCTCAATTATGCTTCGAGGCTAAAAGTTAAGCAACCTTTTACTTTTGAATGACAATAATTTGTGACTGACCTTTAAATGCATTAATTTTGCAGCATGCGGGTCACCTAATAAACAGTGAAACTTTAATGCCAAAATTCTCATGTCGATTACTATCAATTATAATACTTTCCAAAATATTCTTATATAAGCAACCTTTTAAATGTTAAGGTCATATATTATTTTAGTTCACATGTTAAAAGGTAGCGTTAACGACGATGGTGCAAACGTATTTTCAGCCTTTGCCGAATTCTTATTCTTGTACGTGCAGTGTACGGACATATTTCTGAACAGCTGATGCTTCAGTATTCGACACGCATGCCACCACACTGTGTACCACCCATCACAGAGCCATAATTACACACACGAGAGTTTAACACAACTCGCTCCCCACTAGCAGCACTTCACAGCATGTTCTCAGCATTTCAATATCACGCAAACATTTTTTTTTTCACGGCACGAGCCATCACGGACCGGCGCAAAATCACAAGCGCCTGCCCGCCCGCGCGTTCGACCGAGCTATGCTCGGGCATCCCATGGGCGAGAGAGAAGCGGCCACCACGAGGAAGTGGGGAGAGGCGAGAGACGCGGCCACAGCCGAGACAACAACAACGCGCTGTGGCTCGGACCTGAGGGACACACAACACACATTACGCCGCATGTGCGGGAGGGTGGTCCCGCGACCGCACGCTAAAAACCGACGCACATATCGGAGCGGCGGTGCTTTTTGTAATTAGGTAGGCATGTAGCGACTCGTCTATTAAAGTACGTAGATTATTTTATGGTTTTTAAATAGTTTTTCGTCTACTTCCCAAGTTTTATTCTTATCATTAGATGAATTATCCATCGGATCTCTCACACACCAGTACAACCCTTCGTGTTACAGAAGTAGATATGACAGATCTACCTCTGAAATGCCTTTAAGTGACCTCTGCTCCACACAGGAGGCGGCACCACTTTTCATACAGCCTGGCACACAGGGTAATGTTTGTCGCCGCACGAGTCAAAACAAAATGTTTAAATTCTCAGAGCTATATCCAAATTAAGCGCATGAACAAATTTATTGTGATGATAAAATTGATTATTATGCCGACAGCACATGGGTCAGCTTGTACGCTTGAATAGATTGATTGTGTTTCATGCAAATTATATGCACATTCTCTGTATGCTGATGGCAGTACAAGCAGGCCCCCAAATCATGAGAATTCACTGAATCGTTACATGTCCATGATGAGTAATCATCTGCAGGCAACTCAAAAAATAAATCTAAGACATATGCATCGATTGTGGTCTAAGGTTGAACAGCAAATTGAAATGTCAAAATAGCCATTATGCAGCAGGTCGTTTTTTAAATGTCTGCAGCAGAATCCTCATCATGCTGTGGTGCTTTCGTTTGACTCAGTGTTGGCCAATCCAGCTGTCGGTGCATGTACATTAACAGCCCTTTGTCAATTAACTGCTGGGTTGGAGCATCCTCATGCCCTGTGGATCGTAAGGGTTATTTGACCATACTTCACCACACCGGTAAGTGTGCGTTGGCGAAGGCGGAGAGCACAGACGTGAGAGCAGAATGCAGAATAGCAACGTCACTGCCGTACATTTTCATAGACCTGAGTCATGACGCCTGATGCAACGGGGGAGGGGGAAAGCACCACATCGATGGCACAGTACATATTGGAAGCTCGTGGAAGTTGAGTGTGTGTGCGCTGGAAAATGTAAACGCATGAATGCAGTGTGCAGTCCTGAAGGTGATTATAATGGGGTTGCAGAGGTGAAAGGTCAGCTTGTGTGTTGTAATACAATTTTAATCCACAGAGCAACTAAATGCAACGTCTCAAGACACTTTTCAGCAATTCAAATAGAGAGGGGAGTCATTATTACAGTGTAAAATGAGACAGTGCACAACTGTAGGTGATCGTAAGCAGAGGAAACAAGGTAAGGTGTTTAACGGGAGTAAAAAATCAGCCATATTGATAAAATAGGGAAGAGCATTCCAGACAGCAGAGGCACCAGGAGAATTAGCAGCCCCCACTTCCAAAGATAAAAGTGATACTCTTTCTTTAAGTTCTCTGCCCAAGAACAGGTGCTTGATTGAAGTTCCCTCTACCCTATCGGATCCCAGTGCCCAATCTCCACCTCGCCACACTCCAAACTAGGGCTCTTGGGCCAGGACGAGGGAAGGATTATCGGAGGTGCCAGCTTCCCTTTGCTCTCCCTCAAGTGTTCTCGTGGAGACACTATCCTCAGATGCAGAGTTACGGGGCCATATTTAAACTGCTGCACCGCCACGGATCGACGTTGTTTTGGCAACAAAAATAAAGGCACTGTTCTAAAAGCGTTATTTTCACACTTGGCCGTTTGTGCGGGACTCCGCACACATCTGGATCCGATTCGCGCGGTTCACGCGCTCGCGCAAGCATTGACGACGACGACGGCGGCAGTGGCGGCAATGGGCTGACTCTTTTTACAGAGAGTTATCGAATTAGCAGATTCTGCGAGAGGCCCCAGTGAAGTCAACTATGCGCTGCGCAGTCGGTACACGCCACGAATATCGCTTCCGTACAAGCACGCGGGTCGGTCGTAAATCTCGCGGCCTGCCCCGGTAACACGAGCGCGAGAGCTTACCGCTGTTTGCAGCCAGCATGTCGATCATCCGGCCGGGCGTGCACACGATGATTTCTGCTCCCCTCTTCAATTCAGCGATCTGTAACAAAACAGAAGCACATGAGAAAACGCAGAACTGAAACGGCCGAGCATCTTAGGCGGGAGGTCAGAGCGTCGAGCCAAAGCTGCCGAAATTCCAGAGCGTGGAATCCAGGTTTCGGCCACCAGATATAAAAACCGGTTTCGAAGAGTGTAGTGAGAGGTGATGGTCTTCGCTTGGTTACTGATGACGACGTTGCATTAAATTAGATCTTTCACTGAAGGAGAAACTGTAGATTTGAAGTGGCCAGGGGCGGGGGACGGTCTCAGGGGGTCAACACTCCGAGCCAACACTGCTGAGAATCTGGGTAGAATCCAGGTTTCAGATAGCCGTGATTAAACTGGTCTTCTCATAAGTGCAGTCCATGGTAACCTAAGCCTGGTTAGCAATTTATTACACAAAACGGTCACATTACATTTGGTTTGTCACTTAATTTGGCTACATTCCAGATCTGAGAAAATTACCGCTTTGGCCGTCGAGTGAGAAACGTGTCTGTGAAGCAGGGCAAGCAGGAAAGTGTTCCTGCTATTGTGGGGATTTAAAAAAAAAGACATCAATTGATAGAATATCCACAAGGAGTGGGTGAAATCTGTTTCCACAGGCCCTCTTCTCACACACGAGGTGATATCGTATTCTGTGAGAGTTATAACGAGACACTTAATCTCATAACATGACGCCAATAAGACAGTTAGAATACATGTGGGAGAACAAAAATCGCAACGAAATAACAGATTCTGGTCTATATTTTTTTAACAGATCTTGAGCTAAACCCTTAAAGTTAAAATAGGAAATTAAAAGTACACGTACATTGTACTTAAAATATTAAATGTCATAGACATGTTGTTAGACCACCCTTAACCTTTACTGGGCTTGCTCAATATTCATCTATATCACCTGGGTTACACTGAGTGTTTTAAACCGAGTGCATGCTAATGATTATAGGGCAGGTGATAACGATTATATTTTGGTTAAGTGGGTTAGCTGGCGAGTTGTAATTCGGCAATTCAGTTTGAAGGGGAATGAAAGAGTGGGTGAGTTGAGTCACAGTAAGAATGAGTGAGAGTGTGTGTGAATAAGTGAGTAAATTAGTTCAACAGTTTGCAAGACTTGACTTAAGGCTTTCATGACTGCAGGAATTCATATTCTTTGGGTATGTTGGTAAAGTCATGTAGATAGAAAAAATAATTGAAAGAAAATGATACAAATTTAATATTAATAAAGTGAATAAAAATAGTAATTTTATTTTCATAATTTTATTGTTATTTTTTTCAATCTATGTGACTTTACCGAAAGACCCAAAGAATAGTTTGCAAGACTATTGGTGCATGGTTAGCAAGTGCGTGAGTTGAGCAAGTGAGCGACTGTGATAGTACGCTTACATTAAAGAGAGTAAACGAGTTGGAGAGTGGTGGTGATTTGGCAGATCAGAATATGTGATTGAGTCGGTGAATGAATGGCAGAGAGTTGGTAGGGAAGCGAGCAAGTGAGAGAGCGAAAGATTTGCCAAGTCAGCGAATGAGCGAGTCAGTGAATGAGTGAGCAAGACCATGCACAAAGCAAGTTGCAGTGAGGCGGGCAAGCAGGGAGTGGGGGGGCAGGGGCGGAGGGGGTGGCGGCACCTGTTCACTGATGCCCGTGCCACCGTACACGCACACCACGCGCAGGGCCAACTGCTTGGTGAACTTCCTGCACTCCTTGGCGATCTGCAGAGCCAGCTCGCGCGTTGGCGTCATAATCACGCCTGCGACGGCAACACAAGCGCTGATGTCAATCTTTTCTCCCAGGTCTCCGTTTCAGCAAAGTGCAACAACATGTCTTGACAGGTGGTAATGGGGTTCTAAATCAATAAAATGACAGATGGGCAGCTCTGAAATGCAATTACGTACGTACTTTGGAATGGGCATCTATATTTTTGGATATACGTATGGAAGCGTGCACGCTACCAACGACTTGGTCTGCGCTTGATCGGCGCTGCCAACAAAGTTATATCATTTTTATTTAATTTGCATGGGTCATATACAAATTGCTTCCATCTATCAGGTCAAGAAACGTACCCCTTTCAGCTTACATACAAGTTTGATTAATTTATTTTACAAAAAGAGAATGTGCTTGAACAGACTCTCACGTGACTATAAATAATGAACTTCTGATCAATATGTTTTCGTACACATATTTGTATATTTACAGCCCTTTGGCAATCCAGCGCTGGATGAAGGACTCCTTACGTGCCGGTCATAGCAGGCTTGTTTGACCATAATTGACCATGCTGATCAATGCAGGTGAGAAGGCGGCCCATGAATGTTTAGGACATTACTTGGCCACCAATTTGAGTGTCGGACTAGAATTTAACTCAGCAGCGGCGAGGCTCATAGGGTGGTGCATGGACCACCGTACCCCATTGCATGTTAATTAAACAATCTTCACAAACCGAAATAAGAAGGAAGTTTCACACAAATAGGTTCATATTGGCCTGTGCACTTTCTGTCAAGAAAAGAATTCGATCAAGCAAATACTCTCCTGTTGAATGCTCACATTAACGAGACATGTGATTATCATTTTGATCCAACAGTTTACACAAGCCTGCAGTAATCACACTATTATGCTTTTCGTGCTGCATGTCTAATTACACTACAGGCCTAAATAGTTGCAATTCAGTAAAAGGATGAGAATGTAGAGATATATATCACCGTTCACTTCGCATTTGGTTTTGTGCACATTTATAGCACACTTTTTTACAATTTAAAAACCTGTTTGTTGAATTAAACTTCATAAAACTCCAAATATTTGTTGCAATAACATAACTGATAATTAAAACATGTATCCCAATATTATGAACATATTTACAAGAAACAAAATAAATGTGCAATGAAACATTCCATGGCACTACTTTTGAGAACATGAATAAACAGTGGAGAATGCGCAGTAACAATAACTCTTCACCAACTGCAATCATTCAATCACTTATGCAAACACATAGCGAAACTCATATCGAATGCACAAAAAAATAAACAACACACTTAATTCTCTGGCACACTGCACTGCAAAAACACAGCTTCATAAACACCCTAGAGTACATGAACTCGGGGATGGTTAAATGTTTCTCTCGTCATTTGCCCGTTCCCTCCCCATCCATTAGAACCCCGACAACCAAACGAAGCCGGCGCGACAGCGTGAGGCGTGTGAGCGGACACGCCGGGATGGCTGTACCGATGGGCCCCTCCCCTTCCTCCAGAGGCCGCTGGTCCATGACGTGCCGGAACATGGGCAGCAGGAAGCCGATGGTCTTTCCGCTGCCCGTCTTGGCAATGCCTATGAGGTCGCGGCCAGACATGATGGCCGGAATGGCCTGTGCCTGGATGGGTGTGGGCTTCTCGTAGTTTTGCCTGTGCATTTCCACGAGAGAAAGAGTTTCATGGAGGCCATTCATTACAAAGGAAAGCAAAGTAACTGCAGTTGTTCATTTCAGTGTATCAGTGTCAACGATAATCGCATGCAAAATGTTTTATTACAGGTTTGCCGCACAAATCGAAATGTATGATAAGTCTAACCCTTTTGTGTGTGTGTATCTTCATGTCTGTTCAAACATTCCACGTGGTGACTGACGAACCCTGCTGCAGGGGGCTTGACGGTGGTTGCCGTTGACCAATAACATTGAAACGAGCCGGCCATTTGAACGTTCGTGCATGTGCCAATCAGTTGAACCGTTACAAATATGTGACTTGACTCAATTACCGATATAATGTGTTTTGGAATCAATAATTTAATCAGAAAAATTCTAAATATAAAAATCGATAACTGATTGAGGGTCCTAACAGCAATAATGTACAATTGCAGGATAGGCCCAACCAGACATCTAATGCTTTAGTCCAAAAGGAACTTGATGTATTGTCATGATTATGTGTGCCATGTTTGAAATTGAGTTTCTTCCTTGTTGATACAGCACGAAATAGAATGGATGGTTTAAACACATGGGCGCGGTGTGATTGAGTTTATTGGTGCGGATGCAATGATGCATGGAAAATATACAATTATTCGAAAAACTAGATTATTTGTATTGTTTTAATTGTCTAATTTGTATAGCTTTGGGAAGATAATTGCATTGATAATAATTCAATTGCTCTTATTTGGATAGTTTTTTACACATGATTTGGCAAAATTAAACATTAGCATATTAATTGAAAAGAATTCGTCATTCCATAAATAATCTATTTTATAAGCACAATTCAATGAAAGTAACATGAGCATGAGAATCAATGAATTTGTGAAATGCCTAGACCAGAGTTCTTGCCATGACTTATCACTTAGCCTTAACCAGAACCCTACAGTTAACTTTTTTCCTCGCTCGAACGTAAATATAATATTTATACATCTCAGCACTAACCTTAAACTGCACCAGAATATTGAAAATTTCGCATCAATGCTCACGTTATCCACATCACCTTGGTGCTCATTATGGCACCAACGCCCACATAAATAAGGCATTGATCTGGCATTGATCTGCACATTTTTTTCCTATCCTGTGCCATTTTCTGCATCGCAGCACAAATCTGTCAGCAGCCTCACTGTGAGTTCCTTCGCAGCACCCAGAATACGTAGCTGTATATTTCATTACGAAAAGAGAGACACTGCTGTGTCACGGTTGCTCGACATTTACTTGGTCAGCTGGTCAGATGCATCCTTGAATGGAGTCGCCAGTCAAACAAAAGGGGGACTTCGTGAATTGTGTTCACTCACTTCTTGAGGGTGTTGAGAATCTTCATGGAGATGCCACACTGCACCCAGGTCTTTATTGGTTTGGGGCAACCCTTGCCCTTCACAATGACGCCTTCCATCTCCAGCCTGTAAGCGCTCACCTCTTGGGGGATGAACGCGAGATCGCGGGATGTGAAAGAGACCGATGGGGTGGGTTGGGGTCAGGTTAGAGAGATAACGGCGCAAATATAAATGGATGCAAGGTTCGCTTGCTACTTAGCATCGTGAATGGATTGTGGAAATTTGCAGTGATGGCACAATTCCCTTTCTAACGATATGGTGTGCGTGTTGGTGGAGCAGCCATCATTCTTTTGGAAAGCGCGAAGGCATGTGAATGCCAAAACGTCGCCTGCTTCTTATACAAAGAATAATATTGATAGAATGAAAAGTAAGCCCAAGATGCTTTACAATCTCAGCTGAAAATAAAATTTGAGAAACTGTCAAATCACAAAACAGGAAAAACGATGACATGCATCGTTAAGAACACCCCTGTCGGCATAAATGTTTGCTTGTGCAAGGCACAACATCAAAAATGACGTTGTTATTTATTTCATGTAAATACTTGCAAATTATATTCAGATGTCACCTATTGGTTAATAGAATAAATGATATAGACCTATGCAGAACATACGAGACAGAAAATGTACACGGGAATACAAACGGGTCTAAAACAATACATTCTTAATTCAAATCGTCACCCCAGAATCTGACAATTCATAGAATCGTGGGAGTGGTGAATAATTGCACGCCTACTCGTGTATGTAGGTTGAACTTTTTTTTCGCACCCTACGTAGCCAACCGTGCTAATCGGACAACAAACTAAATGCAAAAAGCAGCTCTAAAGAAACGAGCATTCAATCTAGATTTTAAAGTGCAAGGGGGACATTGGCGGGGGGCACCTTCTGCTGTCATCTTGGCCAGCTCGGGAACCTCGACGTAGAAGTTTCGGCGGAAGGGCTCGTACGCAATCTTGGAGTGGTCCACCACCTCCACCATCTTGCGCTGCTTGTTCTGATTGTATCCGGTGAGCGCCGTGGCCAGGTCCGAGTCCTCTTCTTCGGATGAGTACTGCGCATCCGACACAGCACGCACGTCTCATCGCACCGAGCAGACGCCCATGGGACGGACACGTGCGCCTATACAGCAGGTTATGTAGAACAAAGTATAAACACAATAATCCCAAAATATCTCAGCACTATAGTCATTAACACCGATCCATAGAACCTCTGTGTGTGTATATATATAATATTATTGGATCTTTCGGTAAAGTCACGTAGAAGGGAAATAATAAAATAAAAAAAATAAAACATAATAAAATTCTCATGACGTTTCGGCCCCAACACAAGCAGCCGTCCTCGGGTGAAGAACAGAGCCTTCGGAACTGAACAAAACCATATCGGAAGTCAGCTCTGTTCTTCATCTGAGGACGGCTGCTTGTGTTGTGGCCGAAACGTCGTGAGAATTTTATGATGTTTTATTTTTATAATTTTATTATTTCCCTTCTACATGACTTTCACGAAAGATCCAAGAATATGAATCCCTGCAGTCACAAAAGCTTTAAATCGAAAAATATATATATTGCTTATAGTGTACATGAGCTAGAAATAATTTCATCATTTGGAATAACTGCTTTCATCAATAGTCAATAATTACTGCTTATACCACTACTAACGACAGTGACAAGTGAAATAACCCGATCAAATATCTTCTGCAGAAGCAAGCGCTTTTCGGGAAAGTGACTTTAGGTCCTGGGCAGTGGATGCACAGCAAGATAAGGATGAATCAATGTGTTCCAGACCAACGAACTCACCTCCATGGCATCCTGGTCATTCTCCATCAGCTCCCCTTTGGGCTTCTCTACCTCCGACTGCTTTTTGGTGACCACCGTGACCACCTTCGTAACCGAGGAGCCCGCCTTCTGTTGGCACCAATAATGAGCGTTATTTAACCCCAAAGCTAAATGTCCATATAGCTGGAGAATTGAAAAATGAAAAAACAAAAATACAAATACATCACGACAAGTATTGGTGGTAACTTGATCATACTTCACCATGCTGGTCAGTGCGGGTTTGCGAAGGTGGGAAAAATTGTTATGGGAGCATACAAGTACAATATAACAGTGGATTTTAATGAATTGCCCTCTGTTGCTCACCACATAGGACTTACGTTGTCATCAACTGTCACGGTGTAGCGTGGACAAGTCATTCAGTGCATGTGCCCTTACAGTGAACATATTAGTGAATATTACATTGGAAAGGGAGCTGTAACTGAAATAACAAGAAAACTATTTAAATGTGGTCTTGTAAATGCGAGACAAACTTGAAATGAACTGTCAACTGAACAAAACCATATTAACTGTTTGTTTTTTGCCAATCCTGCTACTGTTGTTTGTACAAGAGGAAAGGCATACTACATCACTGGAAATACCTTTACTGACAACACAGTAGTTTGTCATGGCAGGGAACAATTCAGGAATAGGATACCATAAGGATTCCCCCAGTGCCTCTCCAATGAGGGATTTTAAACACTCTTGAGTGCCTTATACCGCCCGAGATGGCCACAATTCTGGGCTCACAGCTTGATTTAAAGCACCACGGCAATGCTGTAGTCAGATGCCCTGTGGGACAGCATGCACGTGTGCTGACTTGGTTATTAATAAAACAACGGCAGCATGGAAAAGTGTGACCTTGGTGCTTGCAAGGCTGGTTGGGATAGACTGCATGGTTGTTCCTCATGCCTACAATCACAAGCACTGCCTCAATCAGCACCACCACTGTGAGCAAAGACAACGCCGTCCCTGGTAAGCCTTAAAAAATGTTGAAACAAGTGTTGTTAGCAATCATTTATTAAGACGAATATGGCCAGAAGTACACATGGCTTATTTTGTCTCCCAAATGATATTTACACAATGCACCAGTTACTCACTTATGATTAATTGAGAAAGGGAATGCCAAAGGTAGGCTCAAATACCACTTGCCATTGATGGTTTAGAATTGAATCAATGTAACCAAGATTTCAGTCAAATATTGAAGGAGCTTACTACTACTACAGGCCAGTGCTGCCACCTACTCCATAAATGCCAACATCTGCTGCATTACCAAGTCCATCACATGCACAGCCAACAGTTCCCATCACCACCAGCTGCACAAGTAACTCCATCACCACCAACACCAGCTCCGTCACCAACCATTACTATCATCACCAGCAGCAGCAGCAGCAGCAAAATCCACCAACTCCATCACCAACCCCCACTGCCAGCCACTCTACCAGCCAGCAACACCAGCAGCAGCAGGACCTACCTTCTCGCCCGTCTTTGCGTCGCCCATGTTGAACTTTTTCACCTCCTCCTTGATGCCCTCCATGAAAGCGTCCAGGGGGTCCACGCCATCGTCGTCGTCATCGTCGACGACAGCCTGAATACTGGCCATGTGCTGCTCGGGCTTGGCCGGCTCCGGCACCGGCACCACCACCTCTTGCACAATCTCCTCCTTCTCCTCGACCTTCAGTTTTGGCTCTTCATCGTCATCCTCCTCCTTGTCGGCAGAATCCTCGTCCTCATCCTCACCCTCATCATCGTCCTCGTCTGCGCCAGACCACAGAAACCGGAGCGTGTGGATTTTACGGCGAGGTGGACAGGAGTTGGTGGCATAGAAATTGATTCCTGAATGAATCCGTGCAGAACTTTGTGTGTTACCACTCAAATATGTGTTTTCAGTTTTCCCAGGGTAGTTTCTGGTTTCTTTCCCCATGCCAAACACCGATTGGAAATGCCCAAACATCCCAATGCGGGACCTTCCAAAAAAAGTCTTGTGACACATTGACTTACATGTAAAATCAATGTAGACTGCTAGTCAAAAACCCTTGAAAAAAACTAAGAAAGTTAGGCCGAATTGACCCTTACAGAAGACATGGACCATTGGCAGATGCCGCTGCAGTGCAGCAAACAGGGCTGAGTCAATTATTTTCCGGTTAAACACTAAAAACGTAAGAATCCATTGCATGGCCGAGAGACACTCAACATTGTCAATTTTAAAAAACGCGTCTCAAGGGTAATCCTGTAGACTTGACACATGCAATTATGGTTTCCTTGAATAGAAGGCATTATTACAACAAATTATTGGTTAGAATTAGAACGATCAAATTATATTGTAAAAAGATCAAAATTAGTTTACCATCATCCTCCAGGCTCCACTTCTTCCGCTGTTTGGACATGAGCTCCACCTGCGTCTTGATGTCGCCAATGTTGATGTGAGCCTTCTTCTTCTGCTCTTCACGCCATTTTTCAATGCGTTCCTTCCTCTTCCTCATCTCCACTTCCAGCTTGCCCTGCTCAAAGCTCTGTCGCGACAAATAATCACTCTCTATGAATTTGTCGTGCCCTTTTGTCAATTTACTGCAGAATGAGGGCCTCCCCATGCTGTGCAGTTTGTGGGGAGTGTTTAACCACAAGGTACCGCACCGGTTGGTGCAGATTGGCAAAAAGCAGGAAACGTTGACTATGAAGCATAGTAGTGTACAACAATGGATTTTCTGCATTGCCATCTCCTGACGTAATCCCACAACAGCCTATAACACCTGTTTTACGCATGGTGGTCACCCATCCAAAGACTCTCTCCGGTGAAACCTGCTGAGCTTCCGAGATATGACAAGATCGAGCGCATTAAAGGTGATTTGCTAATAGGATACTCTGTATATTGGGTAATAAAAAAAAAATGATAGAATGTGCAAAAGTGTTCACAAATTACTCACAGCAGCATCTTTCTCTTCTTCTTTAGGCTTCTCCTTTTCTTCTGGTTCAGGTTTCTCCTTCTTTTCCTTGGACTTGGAACTTCACGTGAAAAATAAATAAACAGTCCTCTCATTAATTTTATTTTATACTACGTACAATTTACATTTTCTCACTAATCACGGTTAAGACAGCCCCTATGATGCAACTATTTATGTGCCAATCTTGATTTGAAGCTTTCGTGACTGCAGGAATCCATACTCTTTGGTTCTTTCGGTAAAGTCACGTAGGTGACTTTATAAAAAAAAAATCACATAGCTGATTTTATGTTATACCTACGTGACTTTACCGAAAAGAACCAAAGAGTATATTTCTGTGCCGTCCTAAGGAAATTCTGACAAATTAAAAGACTCAATTTTTTTTTCTCTCGGAAAGGATCACTGAGCTATATAGCTATTTTGCAGAAGTGACCCGACCACAAACGAAAGCTCAACCAAGTGGCTTATAATGTGGAAAAATGTACCAGCCAACTACTCTAAATGTAAGTTTCTAAATGTGGAGGGAAAAACCGGAGAACCCGGAGAAAAAACCATGCGACTACGAGGAGAACATGCAAACTCCATATATACAGACGTCAGGGTCGATGAATCAGTTCGCGATGCTATTCCCAGGAGTGACACTGCGAAAAGTTAAACATTTTCAAGCAAAATAAAACTTCAACAACTTTAATAAGCTGTACCCGGTCCCACATGGCTCACCGCTTGCGTTCCTTGCTGCGGCTGCGTGTGCGGGAGCGTTTACGCTCCCTCGAGCGGGAGCGACGGGAGCGACGCTCCCGGCTGTGCGAGCGTCGTCGCTCCCTACTTGAACGCCTGCGCAACGACACAAGGAAGACAAATCATGGGTATTTAAGAATTGTCTGGTTCTTTCTATGTTTGTCCTCAGAAATATATCAATTAGACACGTTCATTTTTAAGCTGCACAGCAAGATGACGTCGCGTTACGCGTCATTTGTGGCAATACAAGATGACATCACGGGTAGTAAAATCGTGTGGGGAGGTGCGCACATGATGTGTGATGTAATCACATTGGCTGAAAAGGGAAATTAATTGAGTGTCGATTTTTTATTCACGTTGATGAATTTATCCAATTTTCTATGGAATAAATTCCGAACGGCAACACAAATTTCTAATGAATTAAAATTGTATCAGACCATCTTTACATTAATTATTGTGACCCCGTGATCCCATGACAGACAGGTGTGCGCCACCATGATCCATATAGCAGAAGTGCCGACCCTACTTGCAGCAAGTGAGCCACATACAAGGCTTTAAAACATCGTGGAAACATTTACCCATCACTGCAAGCATCTTATTGGTACAAAAGGAGAATATTTTCAAATTGGCAACACCTGTGTTAATAATATTAGTGCACTATGCAAAGGTGATTCTTAAAAATATATATATTCGTTATTACTGGAAAAGAATAAGGTGCATATTAATGTGGCCTGCCAAAGGTATTTGAAAGTCCTATTCAGCCCAGGAAGAAAAATGTTTCCCACCACTGCCGTGGCATTAACGTACATTATTGCTGGGATCCTAAAACCAAAAATGGTGTGCTAAATTATCTCAAAAACGTAAATAAAACATAAATATAGAAGCAATAACCAATGAAATAATGAAGTTGTATGAATGAATCTTAAGATATTTGCAATGCATGGTATTTTTTAACAAACTAACAGCCCTTTAGATATGACCATCTGTCCGTCCCTCCCAACAGCGAGCAACGTTTTTTTTTCTTAAACATTTTGTGGGGTAAACACAAAACCAGCAGGTAATACGCACGCCTCGTGTACACTAGGTTCAACCAACAAGATCAAAACGACATCTTCTTGATCTGGATGAATGAACATTTAAATAAAATAGGTTTAATGCCGGGTCCTTTTTTTATATATACACTATAAATAAATAACAACAACAACAAATCGTGGACACTTTGACGTGGAAAGGCAGTGAGTAGTGAACAGCGCGCAACCTCGTGCGTTGGGTCTCGGTGCGTCGGCGGTCACGCTCCCGATCGCGTTTCTTGTCACGGCTCTCGGCGGCCTTGGAGCGCTTCTCGGCTGGCGACCTCCCGCGAGACGAAGACCGAGAACGTTTGCGGTGGTGTCTGTGCGAGGCAACAACAACAACAAAAAGCATTGCATTCAGTAGTGTGCGAAATAAGTTAGACATATACGGGGTATACAAATGGATGTACTTTGTAAGCGGGTATTAGCGGATTTAGACTTGTACACCGGTCCCTTCGTCAAGAGAGAACCGGGATGAAACGAATAATGACGAAAGGTCAATTATAACCACGTAAATAAACTTGAATACTAAAAAAACGGATAGCTTTTAATCATTAATGATTTCATATCGTTTCCCGTAATTTCCATGACAAATACACCTATTTTTAGTGTACAACGCTTTCCATAACGTTTCAGGGCGGAAACTGCAAGCAATACGGTTGAGCGGAATGAATAAGAGAAATGCATATTGGCTAAATGATACAATATCGAACGTGATTAAAATACAAGATATCGGTTCAAAGAAAAAAACAAAGCTCCGTTTCGATCGCAACTTATGTTGCGATGTTATTTTCTTTGAACCTATCTACGTGACTTTACAGAAAGACCCAAGTAATATGAATTCCTGCAGTCACGAAAGCTTTAAGTAAAGATTTAAAATACAATATTTAAAGATTGAACAACCACTGGGTACACAACGCTGCAACTCAACGGATTAAAGCCAGGCGCGCATTAATGTCGAAACTGTTATTGTACCTGGAATCGCGCGCCATTCTCCGCTCCCGTCGTGTTATTCTTGTCCGTCACACTGCTGGTCGATTGTTTTGTTGTTGTTTATTGTTGTTAACTTTGTTGTTTTCCTTTCGCTTTTAAATCAACGCCGTCGTTCCGTCAGGCCTCACCCATGACTCCTAGGCCTTCCGGAAGTCTCCGCGGTCCGCTGCTCGGGTAAGAAAACAAACCGTGTGCCCGGAATATATATTTGGTTCCGGAAAAAAAAATCGCTGTTATCACACAAGGGGCTTTCCTGGCCCAGTACTTTACTGATCAAATGTTTCACCTTGGGCGCAATTGAAGAGTGCCATCGAATATTTAAAAGAATATAAACAGACAACAGGCCTAGTTCAATACGTGTCATTTACGAATGCCATCAACCACGTGATCCTTCTGTGAGTGCATCATTTCTGCAGTTCAGCATTGGTTTGACACAGCAAACTCTGGACGAGGTTCGTTCTTCAGTGCCTCATTAGCAGTCAGATTTAATCAGACCGGAGTATTATCTGCTTCTTCTTGGTTCTTTCGGTAAAGTCACGTAGAAGGGAAATAATAAAATAATAAAAATACAATTCTCACGACGTTTCGACTGCAACACAAGCAATCATCATCAGGTGCGAAATCCACA
>CM025628.2:1908520-1964749 GCA_014621495.2 Entosphenus tridentatus
GCAAGAAAATTTGGAAAAAAATATTATTGCTGTGGATTTCACACGTGATGATTGCTTGTGTTGCAGTCGAAACGTCGTGAGAATTGTATTGTTTAATGTTTTATTATTTTATTATTTCCCTTCTATGTGACTTTACCAAAAGAATCAAGAATATACATGAAACTATTTAAGCAAAACATCTATTAAATACTCTAGCCTTGTATGTGTGGTTGCTACACCTACATTTCGCACGGTTGGCTAGGTACGGTGCGAAAGAAGTTCAACAAACATACATACGTGTGGACGTGTGCAGTGGACAGCGTGACGTTCCTGTTGGGAACGAGCGCATGGGTGTGATGGATTTCGCCCAAGTAAACCACACGCTTCAGCTGCCAACCACGCCCGTTTAATTATCCAATAAGGCGATAAATATATCGATTCGTGGATTAATGCGTATTTTAATATCACGCGTTTTTTGAATCGACGTTTTTCCATTCGTATACATACGTGATTAGTTCACGATACCCATACAACCCTTATGGAAAAACAACACGATTGAAATCGTGATCCTGACTTACAAAGAGGGCAGATCGTTACGTTCCAAGAACATTGTTTACCTTTTTGCTTTAATTTAAATTCGCGGAGTTGTTTGGGGGGATGTTTTCCGTGGCTGGCAATCGAAACCAGTACATCGGGTTCAGAGAGTAGGGCGTTAATCACTGCGCCACTGCTCTATTTGCTGTACTTTTTGTTTGTTTAGCTTTTGTGATGCTCGTGACGAATGCCACTCTTGCAAATGAGACCATCCTGGTTCCTTCAGTTCTCACGTGGTTACACAAAAGAATACTTGAAAGTTGAACCTGTGACATGTTTATGCAGTATTTTAGCGTTTCTTCTGCACCTCTGTTGTTTATGCTGATTCCTATTTCATTGTTTTGTCTCCGCCTGCGTTTTTGTGCTTTTTGAAAACAAAAATATTTCGCTTGTCATTTTGGTGCCACTCTTATAAACGAGGTTCATGCCACGACGTTTCGATTGCAACACAAGCAATCATCATCGTGATAATTTTATTGTTATATTTGTATTATTTTATTATTTCCCTTCTACGTGACTTTACCGAAAGAACCAATAATATGTATCCCTGCAGTCACGAAAGCTTTAAATCGAAATTTGAGGTTCATCCCGTCCTCTTTCAGTTCTCACCCGCTTCAACAAATGCAACTTGAACCTAAACCCCCTTATATAGTAAATTATGTCTAAAATGAAAAGCGCTATATACATGTAATTATTATAATAACATGCCCACCACCAGGTACACCAATGAGAGCATCTTGACTGGCTGCAGCACCACCTTGTAGGGTAACTGCACCGAACGGGACCGGCAGAGCCTTCAGAGGGTGATGCGGTCCACCCAGCGGATCACAGGTGGCGTGCTGCCCACCCTGAGAGACCTCCTACACACCAAGAGGTGCATCGCGAAGGCCCAAAAGATCATTGCCGATTCCAGCCTGATGAAAAGCCATGGCCTTTTCATCAGAAAAAGCCATGGCCTTTTCATCAGGAAACAATCCAAGAGGAAGCCCGGCCACATCAGCATTGCGGCTACCACCAACCGCTTTTGGGACAGCTTCTATCCCCAGGCCATCCGGATGCTCAGCTGAGCAAAGCCCCGCGCAATATTTGCCCAAGCCCCACCAACCCTGATTTTGCCCCCCCCCTACCTCCATTCACACCCCCTCTCCCCACCGACTGCACAATACATTAACCAAACAAGAATATTTTGCATATCAAGATCATGAAAAAGCTCACCCGCAGGGGACCCTATTCCTGCTATACACATGTCACTGTTATCATCTGCACGGCGATTTTATTTAGTTTTGAATAATTTTTTTATATATTTTCAAAAATAGTTGCTGCTGCTTACATTGTTGTTGTTAATTTGCACAAGCTGAGAGAGAGATCGACACTGGGACAAATAATCTCACTGCCATGTACCCAATGCATGCATGGGTATGTGATCAATAAAGCTGGACTCGATGACCGAAACCACCTGCACGCACCTCGTGTCACGTCACTCAGAACGTGGACCCCCGACCTCCAAGAGGCGTGCACGCTCCAGAGTGTGGCCACGCCTTTCTTTATGACGTCACAAAATATCCCCGCCCCGCCCCCCGTTCGCTTGGTCACGTCCTACTTCTGACTGACGTCACGCCCTTCAGCCTCCCGCCTCCACCCACCGAGTGACTCCACGCGCGCAACCGCCCCCCGCCCAGCGCGCGCCTCGGTCACCGAGTGACTTCACGCCCGCTGACCACGCCCCTAAACTGTGACCACGCCCTTCCGCGTGACGTCAGGAGCATCGACCCCCCCCCTGCACGCAATCGGCGAGGGGTCGCGGCTCCTTGTCAAGCGACGGCCGCTGTCGTTTCATTATTTATTTATTTTATCATCATCACTATTCTCCTTACCCTTTTTTAAAATCGTATTTCTCGTCATAATCGTAATGACTGCTTAATTTATAATTGCTTTCACAATTGATAGTGATGATTCATATTAATTACGGTTACTATTAATAATACATGTGCATTTGTAATTCTGAGGCGGCAGCACGAACCACGTCGTCGACTACATTTTTTTAAATGTTTTTTTTTTAAACCAATAAAACAAATATTGATAACATAAACTGATACGTTATTTGGCGAGACGTGCTTGGGGTGGGGGGTGTAAGGGATAGAGATTTACATTTTTAGAGCGTAGTGTGAGGTAGAAAGGCGGCGATATCAGAGAGGAGAGCGCGGGGAGCAGGAGTGAGAAATATAAAGGGGAGGGGGGAGGGAGTGGGGGAGAGAGGGGGTGAGGGGGAGAGTTAAGGGAGAGAGCGGGGAGGGGGGAGGGAGAGCGGAAAAAAAAGAGCGGAGGGGGGGAGAGAGGGGAGGGAGAGAGGGGGGAGGGAGGAGAGGAGGGGGGGGAGATGGAAAGGGGGGGGGAGCGCGGAGGGGGGGGGGGAGGGGAGGGGGAGGGAGGGAGAGGGAGCGGAAGGGGAGAGCGGGGAGAGAGGAGGGGGAGAGTTAAAGGAGAGAGCCAGAAGCGATACCAGATATCGGCAGAGAGAGAGGGGGCGTGGGTGAGCTACAGCGAACGAAAGAGAGAGCAAAGGGGGAGAGTTAAGATCGCCAGCGAGCGGACGGGATAGGAGGAGGGGAGACAGGAAAGAGAAGGGGAGAGCTAAGGGAGAGCTAAGAGAGAGCTACTGGGAGAGAGGAAGAAGGGAGCGGAGAAGGGAGCGCTACAGAGCCTTGCGCACACAGCAAACATGGCGACGACGATATGCACCCGCTTCACGGACGAGTATCAGCTGTACGAGGAGCTGGGCAAGTGAGTAAAACCACGACAGTGACAGACTCTTTGTGTGTCGCTTGTTGTGTGTGTTGTGCGCTATCGTTAACGACGATTGCCGGTGCAATTGATGAGAATTTTGCGCGTACGTCGGCGGTGGGTCGTGGTGCTCCAATGGGTTGCAATGGTCGCTGCTGCTGCGGCTGTCATCATCCGCGAATCTAATGTGTCGGTGATGTCCATTCCACGTATACATTGTCCATGATTTAGTAACTTGTCGTCAAAGCTACGTCCGATGCTGACGCATAACTACGCGTGTTGTGTGTGGCCTTAATAGGTGCTCGCTGACAGCAGTTGTCATGACACCCTTCTTGAGTTCTTGTGGGGGGTGATCGTGTGTGTGTGTGGCAATGTACGTCCTTTGTGTCTTTGCTTTAATACACAAACACGCTGCTAATGTCTTCGTTGGGGGATAGCTTCATCCGCTGGGCGTGCCGTGGGTTTTCGCCTGCCTCGCCGCCATTTCTGCGATATAAATAAAATAAAAATAACGAATAATACGGTGATGACAATGATAATAATACAAACGCGATATTGTCATCCTCATTCCACCACCGTGACCACCACCCGCACGGTCATCATTGTCATCGCCACGTCCTCTTCACCTCCACCTGCGACCCTCATCCTGCCAAAAGCTTCGTCTCCATTTGGTCTCTCGTTGCCATCTCCAGCTTTTCCCTCTCATTCCACGTCCAAATCGCCTCTTCCACATCTTCTCTTCCACATCTTCTCTCTAACACCATGACGCCATCTGCTCAGCATCGCCATCTCCTTTCCAATGCGTTGATCGCATCGTCTCTCCATGCGCCGCTCCATTTCCTTACTGTCGTCTACTTCATATCTCCCTCCTCCTCCGGACGTGTGAGGGCCTCGTCTTAACATTCGTGACTTTTGGTCTGTTCTTCTGATCTCCAGCTGTCGTTACCGCTCTTTTCGTTTACATCTCCACGTCCTGTGCCCTCTCCCCTCAACCATCTCATCTTATGTATGCTCCCATCTCACACTCCGTTTTCCAAACCTGTTTTTAACCAAATAACTCTGAATGAAACCGATCTCAGAAACTCATAATGATAAATCCTGGTTAGTACGTGGATAGGAGACTCGCTTGGTAAATGCCATGTGTTTTAGGCTTGGGCTTTGAGGTATCTAAGAGATGGCAGTACATCAGAATGTTTAATCTATCTGCATGACATGCGAGTGTTATTCCCTTGTATGCGTGGTGGTTTTTCTCTGGGTACTCCAGGTGTCATGTGTTTTCTCCTCGCTACTCTCATCGGTCACGTCCTCATCTCCAGTTCTCGTCATGCCGATTCAATTCACGTCTTTCGCCCTCACTTTTCCTCCCCATCGCCTCCTTTCCTCCATACGAAATCTTAAGTCTTTTCATGCCTTCCACCCTTACCCTCCTCATATCCAGCTTTTGTTTCCTCTTTTCAATTTGCATCTTCCTCTCCATCACCTCTCTTCTCGCGTTTGCACTATCTTTAACTCGTGTTCACTATCCTCAGCCTGCTTCTCATCCACCAGCTTAATTTCTCTCTCCACACTATCGCCTCCTGTCATTCTCTATTCCCTCTCATCATATCCCATTGCTGGCTGCCTTTCCCCTTCCACAGTGCCTCGCGCTATCTTCCTGAGCGTCCTATTTGTGCCAGTCTTCCCGCGTGTGATGTTTTGTTAGCCTGCTTGTCAATGTGCCCATCAGTTCTGCATGTTAGAGTTGTCCGTCATCCAGCTAGACCTGTGTCCACCTGTCGTTTCAGCTTGTCATCCTGTCCGCATGTCTCCTTGTTTGTTTTTTTATCTTCGAGGCTTGTCATCATGACCTGTCAGCTTCGTTTTCCTGTTAATTTCATCCACGTGTCAGTCCGTCTGCATTTGTATCTATTTGCCTCCGTTTTCCAAACCTGTTTTTAACCAAATCACTCTGAATGAACCCGATCTCAGAAGCTCAAAATGATAAATCCTGATTAGTACGTGGATAGGAGACTCGCTTGGTAAATGCCATGTGTTTTAGGCTTAGGCTTTGAGGTATCTAAGAGATGGCAGTACATCAGAATTTTTAATCTATCTGCATGACATGCGAGTGTTTTTCCCTTGTATGCGTGGTGGTTTTTCTCTGGGTACTCCAGTTTCTTTACACATGCTTTTCAACCAGGATCTTAATTCTTAAACTCAGAATTAATAATGTAACGTGCTGCTGGTCAATATTGTAATAGCACAATATATGTAACTTTAGTATTTAATATGCCCAACAACCCTGAGTGGAATACGCCCAGGAGGACCTGAAAAGGAGTCTTGAGACTCATTGATATGTCCTTGTTAAGTAAATGACTGGCTGCCTTGAGTTCTGTTTGCCTCACTTCTGTCTGCACCTATGCACTTTTGGTTCCTATAACAGCCAGTCATGATGACATTAATAGTGGTTTTGGTGATGATGATCGGAGCTGGCCTGTCTTTACTGTCCACAGGGGAGCCTTCTCGGTGGTCCGCAGGTGTGTGAAGGTGAGCACTGGGCAGGAGTTTGCAGCCAAGATCATCAACACCAAGAAGCTGTCTGCCCGAGGTATGACTACACAGGTTCACACCTATTTAGTCTGTGCGTGTGGCTGGCTCCGTGTGATTGTTTACGTGTGTGCAGGTAGTGCTTGCCCCCATGGTCTATAAGACTATAGACGTAGGATCTATGTGCATATGTGTGTTTGTCTGCATCTGTGAGTAATTTGTATTTGTGGAGCGGTGACGCAGTGGTTGGTGAGCTGCGTTATAAACCCAGCCACCTGAGTTTGATTCCCATCCATGGCCAGCATTGCTGTAAATTACATAATTGTTACTGGTCCCCCTGAGAGCAACTCAGCCTTGTGCCTAGTGTGGTGTATAAACATCAGTACCTGGGAGACAAAGGCAGCCAGGTATGGTGGCCCAAACACCTCACCTGGTCTTAATAGGTGGTTGCTATCTCATTTGTCCCAACAGCCTGGACGGTTACTTGGGGGGGGGTCTTTATCTACGTATCTTAATCTTTGTATATGTGTGTGTCTATATCTGGTATGCTCATGTGTCTCTGCATGTCTGCAAGGTTTGGCAGTTCTGTAAGGTCCCCAGAAAGACTGCCTGTCTTCTTTAGTGGGTGACAGTGATTCAGGGCAGTCTTTTTTGGGGGATTTAACCCATGACATTTCATGGACATTTTCTGGTATATATATGCACAGTATATGTGTTCACCTGTTCATAATGATACATGAATGAATGTATATATGAACACATCTTTGTCTGAGAGAAACTTGCATTGCATTTAAAATCGAAAGTTGACACGTAGGCCATAATGCCTGGCTTGCTTGTACCAGCACTGCATGTCCATGTTCTCGAGCCCGCATACACTCATACATGCGTGTGGTCATGGGTATGTGTTGCTGCCGATAAGCCGAAGGCTCGTGTCTTCGCAAATGCCAAAGTGAAACGTCACGTCACAAATAACGTCACTACAAGGCAAGGTGTCATGTTTCTGTGAATGCCTGTGTGTGGTTAATGAAAATTATAGGACCCTGTTCTTCCTTAGCTTTTAGAGGTCGATTGGAGATGTTTCTGTGTTGACTCCAGTGCTTGCAGCTGTCATGCCAGAGCACCTTCAATGAATGGCTTTTAAAGGAGTGTGCAAATTAGAATTTGCGTGCATTGCCCCTGTTAACCTCGAATTTATTATGGCAATGATTCAAATGTGTGCGCAAAGCAGCAATAGCCACACATACGGACACAGTGTTAAAGTTCCACAGTGACATGTTGCTGCAAACCCTTGTCATGTGACATTTAGAGCCATAATATACAGACGTGAATAGCGTCACTTGATTTTTTTTTCTAAAGACAGTATAATAAAATACTGAATTGCGTAAGGCCCGTTTTGTTACAAAGGCATTGAAAACGTTCCGTGAAGATGTAGAGGCTTTGTGGTATTTTCAAACTTGCTCGAGCTGCCCAGAGAGGCGGTCATGGGGTTCGAGGGCTTTTGGTATTCTGTGTACGTCGCAGTCTGTATAACAACATCACGGAATAAGAATAAGCTATGCCCTCGTGTAATGCATGCGCTTCCCCCAAACGTAACCCCTCCCTTCAAGCCCCTTCCCTGCTGGAGCAGTGCAGCTGTCGCAGTGACTTTCCCGTTTACACTTTGCACCCGTTTTGTTCTCTACATGCACACTTAATGGTACGGTTATTACCATTTATAAAGATTTGGCAATGCAAAACATTGTTCTGCGACCCCTGCACATCTCGTAATGAATATAATAACATGCATTTATTTTATTTCCATAAGATTTGTGGCCACATCCAAATGTACGCTGCAGATAGTACTTGTCAAATTGTTACAGGGCGCAAATGTTTGTGCTATAAGTTTATATTAAATATTATTGAAACTGATATGTAGACGGCTTCATGATAGTGCATAAATGAGCATTTAATTTTGGTATTTCATTGTATTTTTTGTATGAGCTGATTTTTTTTTTAAACCCTGAATAGCACATTGTGCATATACACCAAATATTCTGAGGCACAGCAGATTCAAAATCTTGTTTATCACGTACTGCAATAGGAACGTTTGGACATTTAGAATTGTAATGATAGTTGAAATTGAGTATCAAATAAATGTTTTCTCATTCAACCAATATACAATAATGCGGTGTTCAGAATTATTCCGAATCCAACTGCATTGCAGAGCCAGAAAAAAACACGTGGAATGCACGGAGTTCATTTCTCAACCTGTTGTTACAAGTGGAGGCCGCAAAGGATGCCGTAGTGGCACATGTGTACTGTGTTCCAAAATAGATTGTGTGTAAATTTTAAGCGGTGAACTGTGTTTAAAAAGGAAATCGATATTCCAGAAAGTAAAAGCCAAAGACGGATTAGCGTGTTTGGAGCTGAACTGTTACGTTAAAGGTACAGTTTTTGTTAATTTAGCCATTCGTATTTAAAATGTATTCTGTTATTCAGAAAGCAATTAGTTTACCACATTCTTTTTGAGGTGGTGTGGTTTTGCTTTATTCGCTTTGAAAGCATTCATCACTTGTATACTTACTGCTCCCATGAATGTCTCCAAGGAACTGGTAACATGGAAGCACTTGAAGAAAAAATGTGCCCTGAGGGTAGCTATTATTTGCATTATGGACGATTTGCCTGATATTGGTGTATGTTTCTTTAGTGAAACAAATATGTTTGTGCATTTCTTGTAATAAATCATTGTTTGCTGAACATTAATGCAAGGTATTTTCCTATTGGCAAACAAAAAACACGGGTATTTAATGCATTACACAGGCTTTTTCCTCGCCATATCTGGTTTTGTGCGAAATATTGAAGCAGAATAGTCCCACAGTGTTTTAAACAATGGAGTATTCACCCAACATTTGATACATGTATAAGAATACAAAATATACTTGGGTTGCCAATCCTGTCGCAGTGTCATTAATTCTTGGCTCTCAATGTCAGGATCCTTTGCATCAATGGAGTGGGAAAACAACACCACCCGTTATGTGATTACACCTTTCCTCTGCTTCTGTTTAATTTGAGCAGTCCTGGCTGATTATGGTAAATCCGTGCGTAAATCCCAACGTAAATCTCCTCGGTGGTGAGTGATGGGGAGCATCTATGGTGGCTGAATGCTAAGTAGGATTCTGCTCTGCAGCACACATAATGAGAGAACCAAGTAATGCATGCAGGGTCATAAGTGGGGGGTTCAAAGTTCACGTCCTAAGAGGTTACCTCCTCGGATGCTTCACGCAGGCAGCTTAAATTACGCCTCGACAAGGAATGTGCCACTGCTAATCTGTTCTCAGTCTAAATTGGAAGTTGGTCAACCAAACTACGGTTGTGAATTACACGTTTTCTTCAGTATATCCGCATACCATTCATACCATACTGCCACCCAATTGGTTTCCATAATTGTGGTGTTTGAGAAAAATCTGTTTTTATAATATCGTGGGCAAACATACGAGTGAAACAACCTATTATAAAAGTGTTGCTCCAACGTATTGTTGAGCTTAATGAATCTCTTGCCGTTTGTTAGCCATGGTCAAGGATTGAACTCGTTCTCTGATTCATAGCGCAGTGCGCAAACCAGTGGAGCACAATTATTGTCCCTGGAGTATTAGTGTACGATAAATATTATATTATTAATGCAGTAATTCCTGTCTATTATATCTCTACTGTAGAAAATATAGTTACAAAAATAGTGTTTCTGCAATAATTGTCTTTGTCCAGCCTCTACATATTCGTGTGATATATGTTACGTATAAAAAGGTTATGAGAAATTAGGGATTGTTCTCAATAAAAGTAGTTTTTACCAGCTACGAGTTAATGATTTGTTTCTGTAATATTTGCTGTGCAAGGCTAGGAAAGCCATATTTATAGGTATACATCAAGAAAACAAAAGTAGTTTTGAAATGATGAACACCGTGTATTTATTGCAGCACATTATTGGATCGTCTGCAACTGGCCGTAAAGCATGAAACATATTGATGTCACAAGCAAATGATGAGGCACAGGAGTCAATAGCCAAGAAGATTAATGCAATTAATAACTTTTTGAAATGTCTGGTCAAGAAAATTGAGCAACCAGCTACCTATAATTGGTAATATTAGAATTGTTTTCACAATGCCATTACTGAAGCCGAGTACATTTGTGTACTTGATCTTTCCAACTATGTGTATAATAAAATGAAAATAAATCTGGTTGATTCAATTGATGGCCGTACAAAGAAAAGAACACGCACTAATCATGTTCACTGTAGAACGTTCATTTAAATCTATGTACATGTAATCTGTCATTAGCAGCCAAATGCAAGCAGCTGAGCACAGCCTTGACTTGCATCGTATGCAGTCTTGTTTGGACCATCAAATGCCTTCCTCATGAAAAATTATATAGTCTGTAATGGGCAGTAAATCTGGCTCATAATGTGGTTTTCTTGAAATGCAGTTGGGTCCTTTGTGTGTCATTACGGTGTCTGAGAAACAGCTCTGGTTAATTATTTATGCGATAATCACGGGAGGGTATGGGTTAGGACTCCCAGTGTCTGCAAGTTACCCACGGTTTCATGGAGAGCCACTACACCCCAAAATGACAAATACAACGGCGGGAGCGCACTGACGCAGTGCGTTTGGATATTTCCTTAAAAGCAGTAGGCGAGAAGTTTGTGCCCTCCGAGGGATGGATTTCTCTGCAGCGAGTGAGGATTGCTGCGACATAGGTTTTGAAGGGAAGGGTTGGATCTGTCATTCTTGGATTCACAATAAGAAAAAAGTGTATTCGCATTGTGTTAAGCAGTGAACTGTAAATAAATAATTGGGCTCCAGTTTTTTGGTGTTTTTTTTATCACAGTTATATAATTTACGATATAGGTATGCATTTTCATACCAAAGCATAATAAATGTATATACAATCAAATCACGGCGCATATTGTGAACCATGCGTTGTGAAAGTAATAATTGATTAAACATTAGATGTCTAGAAGCTACTGGGTCTAATCAACTTTAAACACATAGTATGATCAATTAGCATGACAGAACACTTTCTTCATGTAATGGTCTCCATTTGGAAGAATAATATTGTTTTGCAATTGTATGCGATTTTTTTTCAAAATGTAGCCGAGATGGGTTTCAAATGTGGTGCTAATTAATGCAGTGTGCTTGGCATTATTGTATTGTGTCATGCTGTATGCAGTGCACCATGGCAAACGTATCACATTACATGGGGAACATGTGCACTGTGACCATGCCCATTGTGAAGTTAAATATTTACTATCATTTTGGCATATCCACAAGGTATTTACTCTTCAACTGTAAATGTTCTGAAATAAGGTGTTTCACACAGGGGCTTAAAAGTTTATCTTCTTAGAATCCAATGTTCAACTCGCATCCATCATTAATTGGGATAGGTGGGTGAGTTTGTTTTTATGATAGGGTATATAGGGACCTTTTTATTATTTTCTGACGTAAACAAATGTCAGAGCAAAACTCAGGATTGTTCACCAACCTGATGATAACCACGTCGGGCAAACAGCAAATTTAACTGCAACTTGAGTGGAAACTGACAGTTTAGTCTAGTAGTTTCAGGGCAGGCATTTCAATTGGCAGCTCACCTTAAGACTATTTCAGCAGATTACTTTTACACACATGGTCCATAAGCTTAGGGTACGTAATGATTAAATAATGCATCGAACCACTTGTGTTATCATGATTATCCCATTGGTAGTTTATGAAAATTACATGATAATGATCATTCATTATATCTGCCAATTAAACTTATTATTGCTGACACACAATACCGAACATACAAGACAGTGCAATGAGACAATTTTTTTAATTGTGGGCTTGCATAATCAATTGAATTTCAGTTTGTGGAAAGAGGCGGGGGGGGGGGATTAATGATTCTGACAGGTCATCTTTGAATAAGGGTGAGTCCACATACAATAAATTAAATCCATAATAGAGGTTTTTTGGGTTAGATCACGTAAATATATAAATGTGTCGTTATAACCCGCCACCACCCAACACAGTCAACGAGTAATGATTGTCACGTAAACAGAACGTGCCATTTCGTCACTAGTACAGCACACCGGTGTGTTGGAGAGCCAAGCCACAACATTTTACAATATGAGAATGACGTTCCGCCAGTAATTACAACTAGCTTCATCAGGCAACAGCCAGATTTGTCGCCTGCTGGCGAAACTTCGTACTCGGATTGTAAATGTTGTGGCTTGGCTATTGAGTATATCAGTGATCCCATTGCCGAGTAGCATGTTTGCAATTAACGGTGTGTTTATATTCTTGGTTCTTTCGGTAAAGTGACGTAGAAGAGAAAAATATATATTAAACCATAAAAATGATAGCGAAGTTTTGACTGCAACACATGCAATCATCATCAGGTGTGAAATCCACAGCAAGAAAATTTGAATTTCACACCTGATGATGATTGCTTGTGTTGCAGTCGAAACGTCGTGAGCATTTTTATTGTTTAATATTTTTATTATTTTATTATTTCCCTTTTACGTGACTTTACCGAAATAACCAAGAATATGAATCCCTGCAGTCACAAAAGCTTTAAATAAAAATTTACCGGTGTGTTTGTTACCTGTCAATACGTGTGTTTTTACATGTGTAGTGGGTTCTATGGAGGCACACGCTAGAACTTGGAGGCAACACGTTTATTCTACAACCCCAACAGGGTACTACATAAACGTAACAACGGGTTCGGCATATAGGTGATAACTACACGGTTAACTTGACCACAACGGGGTAACTATACCACAATCGGTGACATACTGCCTGATCCACGAAGCCGAGCGTAAGACCAAAGACTGAGGACCGAGGATCGAAGGGACGTAGCACCGATGGGTTCCATTCCAACAGACAGCCGCGATTTCTCTCGGGACTTCCCTTTTATGCCTCTGAGCATGGCCTGGCTCTGCCCTCGGCTACGCCCCCTTCTAGATCCTACTAGAAGGCTCTGGGCCATATATCACTTGTCCCTCTTGCCACCCTTTGGCCCACCTCTCTACCCTCTCCTGGTCACGTGCCCTCTCGGGTTCAACTCGACTGTCACGTCCTCAACTGCCCTCTCTCTGACCCCACCAAAACTATGCCGCCTAGGGCCCGCTTCCATGCCTTACCTACTGTGGTGCCAGAGAGAGGCTCAAGACACACAGTTCCACTCTTGTGACAGTATCTGGCACTGAACGCCATAGTGACTCCATTTACATTACTACACATGCATTAAGAACTCATGCCTTGCTGGAAAACTTCATTGTTAGATTTATGGAGTAAAATTGCAGAGTAAGATCTGGTTAAAAATAATCTTCTGGTGTTGTGCTAGCATTCAATCATTTTTAAATAACTGACAGTATGTAAAGCTATACCCCAACTGACAAAACACTAAAGTGGATTTTATGAGTTGGGGGAGAAAAAAGACACCAGTAAAACATAGTTTACAGAGGCATTGCATGCTCTTGTCTGTATTAAGGTTATTATGCATGGGGTTACTATGGTAACAGGTATTGTTAGATAAGTGATATAAATTACATCACAAAATCACATTTGAAAAGTCCCCATTTTTGAAGAATTCCTGGTATGGGAATTAATTGTGTTGAATTTAATAAAAAATATAACGTAATTTTCATAATCACATGTGGTGCAAAGTTACTTGGTTGGAGCCGAGCTTTGTGGTGGCAGTGGTTATTCTTGTTGTTTGCTATAAGATTGGCACCGGAGGGTTATCGGAAACTGCAGTCAAACACAAATGCCACGAGTGGGAATTTGTTCGGTTTCTGCTTGCAATAAACTGAATGCGGTGCCTTAAGAGTGCAAGGAATAATTATTGCATTTTCTTCTTCGACACAATTAAATATCTTGACTGAATACACGCATAAAACTGGCAGGCTGTTTGAATAGTGATTATGCAAACTACATCGACACAAATAGAGACCTTAATCTATATTCTTTGGGTCTTTCGGTAAAGTCACCAAAGAAAATAAAATAAAAACTACGACGTTTCGATCGCAACACAAGCGGTCGTCATCAGGAAAAGGGTTGATCGAAACGTCGTAGTTTTTTGTTATTTTCTTTGAACCTATCTTCGTGACTTTACCTAAAGACCCAAAGAATATGAATTCCTGCAGTCACGAAAGCTTTAAGTCAAAAATTAGACCTTAATCTGCATATCTTAAAAACCTATGGTACATCCCAACAAGGTAGAAAGCTGAAATTTGGTACATAGGTAGCTTTTAGTACACAAACAACAGAAACCAATCCAAAATTTTTCATTATAAAACCCCAAAATCACGATTTTAAGTGCCCCCATAAACATGTTTGTGCGTGTCATTCAGAAACCGTTGAAAACATAATATTGCTTTTTTTCGTTTGATAGACCGTTAAAGAGCAAATACAATGAAAGCGAGAACCATTGTTCTATCGTTTTTGTTTTTGAGATATTTCGGTTTCAAGTTGTTTTGAACGAAAACAAAACGCATTTAATGATCTTTAAATCTGAATAATTCGATAACGGTAAAAGATAGGAACTTCCCCTCAAAGAGTGTTAAGTTAATTATTTGTTGTTGTTTCTAATAAAAAAAAGAACGGAATCTTTCAATTGAGCGGTTTCCGATGGGTACGTCTATAAATTTAAGACGTTGAATTTCGTCGTTGAGTAGTTGTTCGTATCTGATCGTAGATACAAATTGTAACAAAAATACGTAAGGTTAATTATATTATTATATGCATTGAAAACTATTGCCGAGCGAAGATAGGCTTTATGAACTAGTATCAAATAAATTTTGCAAGATTATTTTAAATAGTTCATAATGAATACAAGCCGAGTTGATATATTTTTTTCTGGAGGAAAATGAAAACAGGATTAGCCTCCTGAAACTCAAATGCTGATATCGCACTGCAAAATATTTTGGAGGATTTAGACTACATGTATTTTAAATGAGTAGCTTGTAATTGTAATGAGGTTTTGTAACGTGCAATAAGGTGCGAGAAAGTACTGACGTAATGTATTGCATATGAAATTACGAGATTATCTACAAAGCCACATCTCGTCAAGGTGATAAAGTTTTCAACATCAAAACAAATGGGTTTTTCTCCTCCCCCTATCGATGTTTATTGATGATTGAAGAGTGCTATTGTATTGGACCGCCTGCCTGGTTGTATCAGAATAGTGAATGGTAATTGGAGTGATAGAAGTCACGTGATTGGAGCCCAGTCATTTGTTCTCTTGTATACACAATTTATTAAAGGGATTTCCCCAACTGGCTTGCCATTGGACACAGCATGGTACGTTTGAAGCAAAAGCCAATGGATTTCTTTACGTCATCTGGTCTCATACTGGCATTTCAATCACAAGTGTTGCTCTGCTTTTGCTGCAACGAGTGTCAGGTGGTTTTGGAGGAACATGTTTTTCCATCTAATCAAGCATAAACAACTAAGCGTTAATGGTAGGGTCCTATGAAACATTTAATCCCATGTATACCCATAGTTTGATTCATGAAAACAAAATTATGGGGCTTTACAGCTCTTAGTTATTAATATTGCCTTTGTAGTATGTGGGGTGGGTAGCAGTCGCACAGTGATTGGTGCACTGCTATGAACCTGGCCTCCCTGAGTTTGAATCGTGGCCACAGCTAATGTGTGGGTGACCCGATATCCCCTTCACCAACCTGCATTGACCATTGTGGTGAAGTATGGTCCAAATAATCCCCATGTCCAATATAGAGTGGAAATATCTAAAGCTCTGCATTAATAAACGGCTGAAGATTATTATTATTATTGTTGCATAATCTATTGTTTCGAGTTTACAATACCCTCATGAATAAAGGGAGCAATTGTAGCTTAAAAAAATATCTTCCCTTTGTCAATTCCCTGCTGGCTGAAAATAGTTCACTGCATGGCCATTGGGGTTTTTTGACCATACTTCACCATGCCGGTCAGTGTAGGTTAGTGAAGTTGGCTGGGTGGGGGGCAGGATCAATTCGGATATCATTCACCACCCACTGATGTAACCTGTGGTCGAGAATTGAACTCTGTAGCCAGGTTCAAAGCACAGTTTGACCACTCCGCCACCACTCAAAGGGAACACAGTGTAATAGTGATAGTACTAAAATAGAAATCATTGTGCTCCCCTCGTTTTGTGCTCTTCACAGTTCTGTGTTTTCTATATTTAATTCTGATCGGGGATGCAAGGTTTTTTTTCTCTCTCTATAACCAACGGCCAATTTAAATATAATTTGTAGTTTGCGTTAATTCTTTCATTTTGTCATCAATTGTTTATTTTGGAGCAGTCCATTTGAGTGAGGCCCTTGCAGTATAAGTGTTGGATCATACCAAATGCTACCGAAACCACCTCCAATTGGTTCATTGCAATTTTTAACCATACTGAAGTGTAAATGGTGCAGAGAGAACACAAAATGGCATTGTTAACCTGTACGACACGTCTCGCTAATTGGTCAGATATACAAGCTGTCCAACGGAAATGGCAAGAATCTCTACCTTTGAGCCCGAGTTCATATTGTGCCCACTTGAAGCACCATTTATTGCTGTCCCACTTCACTTGGTGTATACATTGCTATATTCCTAGTCCTACCGTATTATTTAGATGCATCCTCTTTTGCATTTTATAAAACTTTCATTCTGTAGTTATGTTTATTTATATTTGGTACTGTTTTAGCAGATTCTGCTGCGCACTGTTGTCGCATTTTTTCGACGTTATGCTTTGTATATGGGGTAAAGGGAAGTGATGCTACAGTGGTCCCTGATGATTTGAGTTTTATTCCCACCATGTTTGACATCATTGGTGAGTGATATCTGTACTGTTCCTGGGTTCCCCACTCACCAACCCACACTGACCAGCATGGTGGAATATGATGAAACAATCCTCATGACCAACATGAAGTGGGGAGGCTTAATCCAGCAGTGCATGTATAATAACAATGCTCTACTTTGTTGTTATATGTTCTGTATATTGTATCTATTAAAATAACATTTAAATGTGCTTTCAGTAAGTATAATGTGGAAGAGTGGTATCACAGTTGTTCGTGCAGTTTCTTGCTATGGCTCACACAGTAGGGAGGGATATCTGAACCCGTTCTAGGCTTCCTCTTCACCAGTCTGCACTGACCGTCATGGTGAAGTATGGTCAAACAACTCCCCTGAAGGACAGGGTTGAGGGGGAGCCCTCTATCCGGAAGTGTGGTATCATTCGTTTTTAACCTTGGACAAATTTTATCATTTGTACTTCTTTAAAGCACATGTTATAAAATATTTGTACATACTGTGAAGTGGGGAAAATAGATATCGCCTGATTTTACAGCCATTAAATGCCACTTTGATTATTCAATCTGATATCAACTCTCAACAGCAAGTCAATTTCCTAAAGGCGAAAGAAATGTCTTCAAAGACCTGATCGCCGATGCATTGATCGTTTGTCTATGTTGCATAAAGATTGTCTCATTCGTTTCATTTTAAGCTTTTAGGTGTGTTTTACTGGTGAAATGTTGGGTTGGGTTGGGCCCCTTCTTACAGTTTACTGATTGTCTTGCAATGCGGTTATCGCAGGCCACACGGTTTCCTCTCAGCCTGATTGGTCACCTCGGGTAATGTTGGAGCAGAAAACACTGTTGTAAACATTTCTCAGTATTAGCATACTCTATAACCACTGTGTGTACTTTTGCAGACACCTCGTTGTTGATGTGGCTTGTTCTATATTGCGAGATGCAAAAAAGTTTTTTTTGCTTCGTTTAATACAACATTTAGCCACCAAAAGGCAAATAATACATGTAAAGTCCATTCTTATGAATCCACGACTGCATGAGGATCTCTCCATGCCGTGCGTATCATGGAGGGTTATTTGACTATTTGACCATACTTTTGTTTCATGCATACGCAGGTAATTTTACACAAATCAAATTTGTTAAGCAAATGGGCATAGGTAGGAACGTCGCAAGAAGGGCTGATGACCAATGGTCAAGAATAGTGACATTGGTGCTAAGGAATGTAACGCATCCGAGAGGATGTCCACTGAGGAGATGGAGTGATGAAATCAGCTTTTGTGCAGCCAATTTTTACATAGCATTGAGATAAATGACAGCAGCTCAAGGAGGGATTTATCCAGCAGGTCATGGCTGATGACTTTTTCTCGATGGTCTTTGCGGGTTAGTGATGTTGGAGCATTGGTGTAGGAACATAGCACTACAACAATGCATTCTGTAACACTTGCCAAGGCTAACATGAGTGCCATTAACTACCTGTTTTTTTGCAACGATCGTTTTTAGTTTTTCTTTCGCAAAATGTATATTTCTAGATTTTAAGCTTTCGTGACTGCAAGGATTCATACTCTTTGGTTTTTTCGGTAAAGTCACGTAGGTAAAAAATATAATAAATGAAAATAACTCAATTAAATCACGACGTTTCGGGTGCAACACAAGCGTCCTTCAGGTGGGGACAACGTAGCGAAAGCACAACCGCTTAAGCGCTTAATTTAATTTAATTTTTTACCTACGTGACTTTACCGAAAAAAACAAAGAGTATGTATCTTGTTTCGCATTCAGGATCTGACGATCAGGTGCCTTCCGGTTGGATTGGTCAAAAGCAGGAAAAGTATGTTTGCTTTTAGGCCATCGAGCCATGCTGGGACGCGAGTTTCTTCAACAAAATGGGTGTTGAGGCACTTGGCGACTATATGCGGTGTTTTTGCTGTAGGCATGATGCCCAGCAGTTCATGGCTGACTCACTCTGGCATCCTATCTTCAGTTCAGGCTGCGAAAGAAGCCCCCTAACCTTTCCCCGCCAGGGTGCCAGCATCTTTCCGTTCCTATTTTACTTGTACTCGCTTGCATTCTGGAATTATGCCCTGTATTTACTATATTTCAAAGGGTGTCTTTAATAAACAGTTTTATGTAACAGTTGTGCCGGGGCTTATAAAAGGCTATTTTAAGGTGCAAAAACAAGCATGTTATGAAGATTCAACAGTTATAGATGGCGTTTCATTGCATTTTGTTTTTTCTTTGCCCTACAATAAATGTTGTCACTCAGTGATAAATCAATGCCTTTTTGGACCACTTTAATACAGAGTGATAATGAAATGGTGCACTGTTTATCTTATTTAAAGACGCAGGTTCCTGTTGACATTCATTCCTGTATAATTTGCAGTGTGCAGAATTTATAGTCTGCTTAACCACGGTTACTGGTTATCTTTCAACAAACATTTCTGCCAAGCGCTCTTTTGCAAGTAATCTGCATCTAAAGGGGCTGTAATTTATTGCAAATCTTTGCATTGGTTACCCGGCATGAAATGCTAATAATTGGGAGAGAGGGAGTGGCGGTTCTTTTCTAGTAACACTATTGCTGTTTACTGTGGCTGCAACCGTTGAGGGCGTCGCATTAAAATGCAGCGCACAGCACCTTGAACACAGCATGCTGTAGCCAATGACGGCCATACACGTCTGCAGCGCGGCCTGAATTAGGTTGCATTGCATGCTTGTGGTGACATACAAAACTTGCCCCTGTGATTTACTGTAGCTGTAAAGCTATCGTAGGCCATCTTGTACAAATGGGGTACCTTTGCTGGCACTCGGGATCTTGCCATCTGCCAAACCAAAATGCCGAACTAAAATGTCAAGGTTAGGTAATGGGCCAGTTATATCAAAGTTTCCTTTTTATACTTTAAACTTTTCTTCTTACGTTTGAGTTTCTTTTTTAAAGCACCTATGAATAATGCACACTGATTTGCTGTGATAATTAATTAATTAATATTACAGCACTATGTGATTAAATGCGGCCAGGATATTGAGGCCTCTGTGGAGAATATGGGGGAATCTGAGTGGTCGGGAGCAATCAAGGTTATATAATGGCTGGTTCAGCCCTTATTAGCATCCAGCTAGAGTTTTAGGTTGGATCTGCAATAAAGTAGCAATAGCATTATGAGCAGGAGCTCAATACATCTTTAATATTACTACTAGTAATATTCATATTACTAACATTGGTATTTTGGGAAGATTAAAGGGCACTGGATTGCATACTGTTCAATGAACCCAGCGACCTTAGTTCAATTCCTGGCCAAGGCTAACATCAGTGGCGAGTGATAGCTGAACGTTTCCCGCTTCACCAGCTTGGTGAACTATGGTCAAACAACTCGCAACCAACTGACCCTGCGTCGGGAGATCTACATCCAGCAGGAGTTTCAAAGCGCTATTCAAATGTGTTTTATAATGTATTTTTAACAGTGTGATTTAAAAAGGCACTCTACATGCACTGTATGTAAAATTGTCTTTGTTACTGGTTGTACTTTAGACTTAAAATATATTTTATGTTGCCATTGTTATTTTCAAATACAGTAGACTCGATTCTTCGCATTTATGACGGAGGATGGCCGTAGATCATTCAAAATCGTGGATAATCCAAACTAAATAATTTTCCTCGGATCTCTATGCCAAAAACCACTAATAAATGTATAAAGTATATTTAAGTGTCTTTGCCATCGAACAGTTTCGTAAGTTAAAACTCACAAAATAAATGATCGTATAAATCGCTCAAAATGAAGCACAACTAACAATTTTGATTGTTACTCTTTCGATTTAGAACGAATACTAACGATCGGCCGATTGATGCGCGTGCTCGGTGATAACACTTTACTGCTCCTGCGCTGAAGACTGCCCACTAAGTGGACAGCAGAGCCACGCCAATCAAAATCAATCAAACTCCGCCCACTTGTAAATATATGCAACTACTGTACTGTAGAGGCGATCACGTGGATTTCGGATTAACCGGAGCACATATTTGGTCAGTTTAAGCACATCACTTGTAATAAATATTTCCAAAAATAACACTGTTACTGTTTTTAGATTATTCATTTGGGCTTGAGGGAAATTCCATGAGTTATTAATTTTTGTCCATCTCAGGTTTGCGGTTAATCCTCAAATCGGATAAAGTGCATGCGGATCATCGAGAGTCTTCTTTAATTTCAGCGCCCACTGTGTAAAACAGAAAAAGAGGTGCAAATGATGCATGGTATACTCTTTACAAATGTTCCAATACTGCACTGAATAACTGGAGTTTATTTCTTGTTTTGGTTGTTTACTTTTTCTAATTACAGATCACCAAAAACTGGAGAGGGAAGCTCGGATTTGCCGTCTGCTGAAGCACTCCAACATCGGTGAGTCATTGCGCCCTGCATAATGTTTGAAGTACATTACAAGCTCACATGTCTCGACACTTTGTCCATGACATTTGGCACTGACCCGCAGGACACCTTGACCAAATGAACATGCACCCTATGAACAGGCAAGTAGACACATAATGAACAAACCAATAATTGTCTCCCAGGTATGTCGTGTATGTGTTCTGCATATCTTGCTGCCTTTTTTAAACTAGAATTTCTGGTTACATATTTGCGCGTGTGCAAGATTTTTTTAACCGATAGCACTATGTAACACAATTTTTGTTTCTGGGTACTCAGTGTTATTTTTTTTAATCTTGACGTAAAGCTTTCGTGACTGCAGGAATTCATATTCTTGGGTCTTTCGCTAAATTCACATAGATAAGTTCAAAGAAAATAACAAAAAAGAACAAACTAACTTTTCCTGAAGACGACTTCTTGTGTTGCGATCGAAACCTCGTAGTTTTTTGTTATTTTTTGTTATTTTCTTTGAACCTATCTACGTGACTTCACCAAAAGACCCAAGAATGTTATTTTTTATTGCTTATGCCTAAAAATATAGAAAATGGCTAATTTCCCCACACACTTTGCTTTTGTGACCAGGACTTTACGTGAACAAAAGACACAAATGCACACGTTTTCTCATTGCCAATAGGTACATTTAAAAATATCACTGTCCTGGTCACAAAAGCAAAGGTTGTGGGGAATAATAGCCGTTTTCTGTATTTTTGAGACCGAAGCAATTAGTAAATAACACTTAGTACCCAGGAACATTTTTTTTGTTACACAGTGTAGTCGTGCCAGTAAAAGTGTAGTGAGTCCAACTGAGTCGCAGGCGTTATTCTTCAGAGGCAACACATTTATTGTAACACATATATATAAAGGGGTAACTGGCCCTTTACCAGATAGAGCCTGGGGTGGTGACCACCCAGCTAACTCCACTATACGGAGGAGTTACAGCTATGAATGGTCAGACCCTCACTCGGGTCCCCTGCTACGTGTTGATGCCTCGTAGAATGTAGGGCTTCCAGCTTGTAGACGTAGAGCTTCCAGCTTGTAGAACGAAGCGACCGCGGTTCCTCTCAGGGACCCACCTTATATCCTCCCGGGTCGGGGCCAGCTCTGCCCTCGGCCCCGCCCACCTTCTCGAGCGTTCTAGCTCCCCCTCAATCCCTCTTGAGAACTCTCGCTGGACACATGATCACCCCCGAGTCCCCCCCACCTGGGGCCTTCTTTGTGGGCACTCCAGATCACGTGTCTACGTGGTCAACCAGAGTGCCATGGCCCGGGGCAACCCTGTCCCTGGGCTGACACTCTCCCGCTCCCCCTTGTGGGAGCCTGCACTACATGCTATGCGTGGTGCCCATGCTATCCCAGCGCTCACCAAGCCCCGCTCGGGCTGGTACTACACCCATCTATGGGGTGTACGCGATGACGGTGCATCGCGTACACCGTGCTATGCTAAAGCCGGCATCACACAGCAACCCACCCGGTGCTGTTCACGACGTGAGAACATCGCACGCCACGGCCCTCCCGGGTCGGCACCATACAGTGACATCCCTGCTGTCACTACAAAAGTATGATCATAACAATATAATGAGCCAAGAATGTGTGTGTTCATACGGATATACAGTGGTACCTCAGTATACATCGTTAATTCTTTCCAGAAGGTCGGACTTATCCTGAAAATGACGTATACCAAACTGATTTTTCCAATAAGAAATAAAGGGAAAGGAAATATTAAGTTCCAGAGTATAAGAAGTGATATTTTATATGGCATATTATACATTAATGGGGTTGTATAAAATAATTTAGACACTACTTATTACTAAAATGCATACATAAATTAAAATAAATGCATAAATAAATTAAAATAATAATCAAATTTAACATCACTTTACCTTGCTGAGAGGAGTTGATCGCCTACGAGGATGGTGGTGAGGAAGGGGAGGAGTCGTGAATGGGGTCTACGCGGGTACGGGGTGACTCATCCCGACCCATACAAGTTCTAGCAAGCGCCTCGTATCCAAAGCAAGACGTCGTATCCCAAGACATTTTTTTCTCGTCAAAACACGACGTATACCAAATTCAACGTATTCCAAAGCGGTTATATACCGAGGTATGACTGTACATGTACACAAGCAAATACTTCCCATTTTTTGTTTCATTTGTTCTCGGTCATGTCAAAATGCCACATTAATGTTATGTTGAAGGCTTGGAATCGTTGATATGTCTGCAGACCCTTGAACCATGCTTCATTAAAAGCATTTTCACCAAAAATGTCTTGACATGCAACTGAATCACGATGTTTCAAAATGGGCAGCTGAAAATACTTTGTTTCCAATTAAATTACAATTATACTGTACCGTTTAGATGTACATTGTTTAAATATGAATGTAAATGTTTGGCATGCATTTTCAATAACAATTTAAATGCACGCATTAATTCCATTGAATCTACTAACATTAATTACATGGCATATGTTATTTTTACATCAATGCTACCATCTACAGGTCTTATTATTCTTTACATTTAATATATTCTTGAAGGGTGACGGAACTTCCAGAGTATGCTTTTGGATGTGTGCATTGAGTGCCTGCTCCTGCCATCCGACGTGTACCCACCTTCCATAATTCCTCACTTTTTTTTAACCCATCTGCACTACCAGCAGGGCGCAGCATGGGCTAAACCACGTTAGAAAAATGGGTGGATAAATATTTTTATTACAAGAGGGCAGACCAGAGGAGCATATGCAGAGCTGTATTTTCCTTTCTCAGCTGCCCTCTCTTTACTGCATCAAATTTGACCTTTCAAAAATAGCAGTTAATTAAATCTAGACTTTTAGTTTTTTTAAGGAATGAAATATCTGATACTTTACAGTTCAACATCACTTTCCTGATTATATGCAGATTATGCATTTATCATACCATTGTTAATTTTCGAATTGTTATTCTGTGGAGAGACTGGACTAAGCCCCGAATCAGAATATTTATTTATACTTGAGGAATCAGATGAGCTGTAAAGCTCTTTTGCACAGATTTCCAGTAAATAAGCACCACCCCCAACACTCGTTTCACCAGAAAGACGCATTGAGTATTCGTTTTGCACTAAATTTTAAACAAGAAATTTACAATGAAATTGACACTAGTGATAAGTGTCGTATAATTAAATTATTACATTTGTGTGCAGACTTCAGAATAATTTGTAACGGTATTACCCAACGTTAAATTAACAAGTTTCTTGCATAATAAGGCAAGTAGTGCAAATGAGCACCTAATTAAGGTCTGCCTACTACACAAGGGCAATCATCAACATGCCCCTCAGGATCTGTAACTCCTGTCAAGAAATATAATAATGAACACATAATATTTTATTTCATGAAGTATAGAAAAATGTACCCTATTTGTACAATATAATAACAATAGGTTGTTTGTACAAACGTGTTAAAAATATATAACATTCCCAGTATAATGTACAAATGATGGTGTATTTTGCACACCACTTGATATAAGCAAGGGCATTTGCAATTTTAATGGATAATTGGCATCAGCGGTAGCATTTTTTTAGGACAAAGTCAACACTTTGCAACCCTAAATTGCACTTTAAAGTTAAGAATATACTAAAAATGTACTGCCTGAGACCAAGTCCTTAAAAAAATTCCAGTAATTAGTCCTTACGCCAAATCGTAACATGTATATTAATGATGCTGTCTGGGAAGTGATTATTGGTGCGTAAAATTTCACATAGCCACGACTATAATGCAGCCCCCACTAATTCTTAGGGAAACAAAAAAACACAGAAGCATCAGATAACCTTTACCAACATGCCCAGTGATGATATTCCACATTGTCAAGCAGGGTCTACTCCAGGCATGTGGCATTGCTTGTGGTGGTGATCCAAAATTTGGCATGTAAAAACAGGCATTTTGTGTAAACATGTTCACGGCAGCACTCGTAATTCCACTTATATTTTTTACAGCTGTGCAGCTTCTGTTATTGTCCACAAGATGAAGATGTAAATTGGTTTCCCATTGGTTAGTCCTTGATAATTTAAACAACATTTATTTAACAATATTTTTTTCTGTAATACGATTGATCTTCTCTCCCTTGCAGCTTTTAACAAAAGAATTGCAGACCTTTGGCATGCATTTTATTTTTAAATATAATGTATGTCTGGGGCATTGCATTTCTGGCCTGTGCCCTGCCTGTGACACTGTCAAAGCTTTCTTGGAAGCATTGTCAGGATATTTTTACCTCGGCGCCATGTAGAAGGAATACACTGATGAGCTGTGTGTGTGTTCGTGTGTCCCATGCGCAACTTTGACATTTTAAATCGGATAGGGACCAAACTTGCTATTCATGTCGGCACAGTCATAAAGGGCACTGGCGCTATTTAATATGTTGAGCTCTTGACAGAAGCAGTAGAAATCTGCAGAAGCAGTTTTATTGACTTTATCAACAAAAGTTTAAAAATCTCTTGAGAAATATTGCCGTGTCAGATTTTTATTCTTGGAGGTGTACAATGTGTTTTTTCTTTCGTCTGAGACTTTCAAAATTGTGTTTGTTGTTTTATGTGTGCAGTTGGAATGCATTATGCACAACAACTTTAAAGTATGAGAGATGAGACATTTCAACAAAAACATTATTTTACACAATGTTCTGAAGCAGATTCAGATGCAAGGTTGAAATCATCTAGGGAAAATAGTGTTGGCTCTTGGCAAATTACTCACATAATTTGCAAATTACAGTGCCAAAGTCATAAGATTTTGTTTGGTGATATATATGGTTCAGATTGTTTTTTTTATGAAAGGCTTGACTCAAAACATTTTATTTTTTTCATGAATATATTTTGGCAAATGGGTTAGTAGAGTTGATCTGAGTCTTAAGTTCTTGAAGTCATACAACTTTACAGTGAAGGTTAACATTCCCGTAACATCATTAGGAAGAGTCGGCCATTGTCTGCCAGCATCATGGTCCCAGTTTTCCAAATTAGAAAAGAGTATACTTGAGAATTACTCAATTGGCATTAACCATAGCAATCATCCCCCCCCCACACACTGTGAAAACTTGGCAGGACCTTTAAAATGGTCATGAGGTTTGGTGAGATTTTTCTGGGTAAACAAGCATTATAATAATACACAAGTATCTAAGCCTGTTTCACATATTCTACAACAGTTCAAATTAGGATTGTTGATTATAAATGTTTCAATAATTTTGTCAGAATCGATTATTGAATCCAAAAGTGGAGGAATCCGATAATCAAATTATAATAAACTTTGGAACCAATTGGCAGATGGCACTGCGCAATCGAACGTGATTGGTCAACAGTAGATATGACATGGCATCGGCGGCAGAGCTCATTCGTCACGGTGTTGTACATTCCAACACAGGCGCAGCAGGGCAGGACTTTATTTTTTATTGTTTGAAATTCCAATATGCGCAGGAAAACGTATTATTTGAGGGTTTTTTTTACACGCAATTTTTAATGCTAAACAAATAATATCTGCAACCCTCTTTTCAATCCCGCATTTGGATATGTGAATATATTCCACTCATGCCTTTGACGAGCATCGCCTTACTGCTTTGTCGCCACTCTTTAGCAAGATTACGTTTGCCCTGCAGCTGTAGTGTTGATTGGGGTTATGGAAAATACACTCCGACCTCAATCTAATGAATTCGAATTGCCCATGACCTGTGTAAAACATGCAGTCCATCTCATTGTATCGCACAGAAGGTACGAATATAAAACACATTTATTTTACAATGAACATCAATGTGTATAAAGCAAATGCTAATAATAGGTCCTTAACGATGTGATACATCTTTTATTCAAACATTCTTAAGATTTGTGCATGCAAGAATATATTGTTTAAAATGTACGCAGAATTTGTTTTAATGGCAACAGAAAAAATTAAACAATCTACAGAATACACTGAGTGATAGTGGGGGGAAAAGGAAAATCGATTCTTGAATAATACCATGACATCTGATTGTGAGAGTCACCAAGGGGAGATGAATCATTACTTGACTACAATTGTTTACAGGTCTGTTATCGTCCAATGCTGGATGAAGACCCCCCCACCAGGGCAGCCATAGGGATTGTTTAGTCTTGATTGACTGTTGGTCAGTGTGGGTTGATGAAAGCGTGTCCAGCCAGCTAAGGTATGGCTCGTTGTTAATGTTTGCAGTGGCTGGGAATTGAACTGATCTCTGAGTTCATTCTAGATTTGAAGTTTTCGTGACTGCAAGGATCCATACTCGTTGGTTCTTTCGGTAAAGTCACGTAGGTAAAAAATTCAAATAAATTAATGGCAACAGAAAAAATTAAACTCTGAGTTTATATGCCAGTGTGGGTACCAACCAACCTAAACATTACTTTTGTTATAAAGAAAATAGTTTTTACAAAATAAAGTTGAAAAACGTTCTAAAAGGTCAAGTTATTATGATTGTCCATATATGCTTGCTTCATATTGTTTGCCAACTATTACCAAACAAACCACAAGCTTAAGTTTTAGTTAACAAATAGTAATTAAAACTCGGTTCACTGTCGCCACGCCTACATATTTTTTATGATACGTCACCTTGGTGAAACAGAAGCAAAGACGACATACTTGTGGGAAAAAAAACCAGGGGCAGTATATTTGTGTTGCCAAACACCCCTGCTCCCACCCTTCCCGATTCACGCCCCAACCCAAATTGCATTGTTCAGTCCGTTTATGTTAGGAGAGCACGACGCCAGGAGGAGAAGCAGCAGCAACAGTAGCAGCCTGCGGAATTGGATTGTAAACCGGTTTTCACAGGATGTGGAAACGTTTGTGAAATTGTGCACCACACCCCATAACCTCTCCATTGGGATGTGGATAGGCATTGCCGACATTGTGTTTGTTTTACATCTGTATAAAAAAAAATATCGCTATACCTACTTTTTCTTTTAGCCATTACCTCTAAGTTTGATTGTATGCATTTTTTTGCGATGAAAAAAATAACCCCTTGATTCTACAGTTAAAGTGCACCACAAAATAGACAAGCATTGAACGTTTTGCATTGTTAAAATGCAGAGCAAAGCCAATCTACGTGGATTTTTTTGAAGGTGCTATTATAACATTTCTAGTCTCTGGAATGAGAACTTGCCTTGCCTGAGATCGTGCGATGCTTTGTATCTCGTGCGTGTGTCACACATCGTACAGATACTGCGATATTATTTCGGCACATTTTTAGGCAAATAAATATAGTGTTATTTTATTTCATTCTCATTACTTGCACAGTTGCTGGCTTGAACATCAGTCCTATATGACTTTTCAATGCAGAGGGAAAAAACATGAGTGGGTGTTCCCAATTAAAGTCTGTCATAAAAAGTAATATGTAAAATGTCATATGCCAGAGAATTTTCATGGCCATTAGCACCTTTAATTGGCCTAAGCAAAGTTTGTCGCATTGCTACGGAAGAGCATTTCTGTTGTTGGAGTTAATTGTCACAGCACATGCATCCACATTGTTTCCTATGCATTAGGCTATGCTTTGCAGATTAAAATTTTGCACAAGTTAAAACTGTGGAAAGTCATTTTCTCCACACTGTTGTAGTCAAATGGATTATAAAAATAGCATTTCAAAAAGCACTACCAATTCAGCCCTGTGGAGGCAATGTCCAAATGTTGGGTCCAGTTAAGAAAATGCAAAATGAAAATATGATCTGTAGAGTTCAAACCCATATGTTTAATGATAGAATCGTTCTATCCCCCACCCCTCAGTGATAAAAATTCTCCCTAATTCCAAGAATGCCGATTTAAAGCTTTCGTGACTGTAGGGATTCATCTTCTTGGTTCTTTCGGTAAAGTCACGTAGAAGGGAAATAATAAAATAAAATAAAAATATTGTATTATGTTTTATTATTTTATTATTTCCCTTCTACGTGACTTTACTGAAAGAACCAAGAAGATCCAAGAATGCCCTCGAAGCACGTGCACGTGGAAGCGCGCATGCGAATTGTGTTCAACCGAGATGGTGGTAGCTGGAGATGGGACACCACAGATGATCCTCCTCGGGTTTCTCAATTTATTAATATGATTAATATTCTCGTGACAGTGCGCGTTATGCTGCTATGCTGCATGTGGTCAGTAAAATCAAATGTTCACAATTCCACAGCTCCTTTCTCTGTGTGTGTACACATACCATAATCTCCAGATTATAAGCCACACTTTTTTCCCTCAGTTTAAGCCAGAGAATACATTGTCTTGCAGAAGTCATGTTTTAAGCTAAAATGGGTCTGTTTAGCAATACATTACCAGCCAGATGAAAGAAGGACATAGTGGCCGTTAAGAGTAATCTTCCAAAATACATTTCTCCACTTTTTAAAGTAGCATTCATAATCATCGTCCAGAAAATGGCTTTCCATAGTAGCTTAAGAAAAAGGTTTGTGGTGTGGCGTACTTTCCAGAGAATCATATAAACCAGAGAATACTGTATATATGCAATTAAGCAAGGCACTAGTGCTTTTGTCCAAAAGGCGGCAGATGTGAGAAGTCAAGGAGTAAAATCCCACATCTGGGCTTTATCGCATTGCGCAATTTGCCATAGATGGACGTTGAAAGACCCAGCGATGTAATTATCGACAGTAAGTTATTCTGTGTGGGTGTCACGTACAGAAAATTATTGAAGTCTGAAAAAAAGATTCTCCATTGCTTGTTCTTTTTTCCTCCTGAAGGCAGGAAACCTCTTGTTGGCACTTAGATGGTTGCTCTAGCCTAAATGTTCACAAGATAATATTGTAATTGGCACATACATGATCAGTGAATGAATTATATTATCAGGGCTGAACAATACCAGCATTTACCTGCCAAATTCTTGACCAAATTATTTTCATTCCACAGTGCTTTTTACATTCATCCCAGCAGTGTAGTATAACACCATGTTTTGTTAGCAATGCTGATTTACTTTTGAATATTGGTGGTTGGGGAAGAAATAATCACTGGTTTATTAATATAAAATTTGTAAGTTTTTCTTTCCTCGGATTATATCACATCCAAGAGATGGCATACTCTCCTAATGGCTGTAAAACCCCCATAATGAATCCATCCACACAGGCACATCCACCTGCCTACAATGTAAGCTTTGTCCTATTCAATTTCTGCCTGCTCAATCTCAAGTTTATTTTCATTATTTATTTTGTTGCCAGAGTAAAACACAGACATCCTCTTGTCACAGAGGTTTGGCATGCTTCCTCTGAACTCAACCCTTCTGGCTACCACTGCAATGAGAGCATGCTCTTTCCCCCGGCCAGAGTATGGCCTTGCAGGCATCTCTGAATCTGATTTCACTTCTTTGTTCCAACCTCATACCACCTGCAAATTTGGGTTTTCCCACCTTGCCTTCATTTTGGCCTCTACATATAATTATTGTGGATTTCAATTTTCAACTTCCATCTTGATTATCCATCCAAACTCCCTTTCATTTTCTTTCCTCACTGCCATAAGTCAATTGACCTGCCAACTGATTTAATCTCCTGGCCCTTCGTCTTGTGATTTTAAGCTCAAAAGTCCATCTTTATCAAATTGGCAACAGCTATTACTCTAAATGTTTCTCCATATCTAGCCCCTTGCCACTTCTGTTGGGGACCCAAATATCGTTTTGCATCACCAACAATATCCCTCACTTCTGAGCTCCTGCATCCAGTATTTTCATCATTGGTTACTCCTTATACATCAGCAAATTCCGACAGTATGCATATTTAATTTTATAATTTGACCGCTGTCTTTTGTTCCCCATGGATATAACTTTGTCGTATTTTGGTTAAAGAATTAGGTCCAGGAGAATAATTCTGCTCATGGTACTGCTTATATGGAATTTGGTAAAATAACAATATAGGCTATGTTTAAATTGGCTATGTTTACTATATCTGATTTGGTGAAGCTGTTTTGATTTTCTTTCCGATAATTTTTAGGTACGGTCACTTTATAAGAAATTCGCATTTTCAGCACCTAACATTGTTTGTACGCGTACACGACATTATGCTCATTTTTGAAAAGGTTATGAGGATGAGAACTTGCATGCTAGGCAACACTAATTTATAAGGCAAGTGTGTGAGATTTTAACAATTCATTAAGGTCTTGGTATAAATATGCAGTGCCCGTATTTCATATTCTTTTCAATAAGCTTTCAAATCTAGATGTGCAGCCACATAATTTATCTGACACCAATACCTACTCTGAAGGCGATTGAAAGTTGAAGGCTTTCTGTCTAGAAAGTGAAGATGATGGATTAAGTTGGATGGGGTGGAAGATTAAGGTGGCGATAAATATTATTTTTTCTAATTGAATATTTGCTCAATTCTGAAAGCCAGCCTTAAAGCAAATTAAATTTTCTTTTTTTTCTGAGGATTTAATAGTTTGCTGCTTTAACATTAATGAATGCAAGAATGAGGTAATGAAATACAACGTTTGTTCTGTACGGGTCCAAAAATGAATGCTTTTGCCAAACACTTGGGGTTTATTTTTAAAATATATTCAACACTTGGCATTTCAAGAGCAGTGATGGTAAGCAGACCTTGCTTTTTATTAATATTTTTGTTATCTCAAAACATGTGGTACATAAATGATTGGGCTGCCATAGTTAGTAATAGGCTTAAGAAGCGCAGTGAGGGATGTGTGAAGCAGTAATTTGAGGCATCTATGAGAGGCCAAGCCAGTAAATAGGCTGAATATTTTCTGGGTCAGTCCCTATTAATACCATCTGGTGTGCTGTACTGGTGTGCAGAGTGACAGAGGACTGTAACTTGGCATGGGGCCCACTTTATTTTTTGGCCACCCTTCATACCCAAGGGAATTCAGGATTAGCAAGATCACTAACCTAACAGCATGCCATATTATATAATTGTATTTGTGTATGTAACTCGTACAGTGCTTGTGTATGTACAGAAAATTTACTGTTAACCCTGTATGTATTTGAGATGTCTTTGTTCATAGACACCATTCTGTGGTCTAAATATAGGACTGTTATGTTTTCATCATTAAAAATGACCAGTGTTTTATCATGTGCTTTTGCATTGGCATCACCTCTAGAAAAAATAGTTGTTGACTCGCCTATCCACCGTTATGTGCTCGAGGATATTTGTGTAGTTCGTAAAATGACATACACCATTGTCTTCTGATTTCTAATGCTGATCAACAACCCAATTTGGCTTGGATTGTAGTGACATTTTTAGAACAGATTTTTTCCTTACATTCACAGCATTGCTCAGTTCAACCAGTGCTAAGTATCTTTCTGCCAATTGTGTATGCCAAATGTTATTAATATTCCTCATGCACACACTAATGAGACCATAAACAGGTTACGGATAACAAAAAACCTCGTTATCATTCCCTACATATGAGTAAGTTACTTAAAGTAGATTATTTTCCATTTATACAATTATTTCATTTCGGGACCAAGGGATTTTTTTGTGTGTGTGTCACTTGTGCCTATTTATTGTTTCCCTGCGGTTGGTCAGATTGCAGCTGTCCACGTTTAGGCTAAGCAGTCACTTGGTGCTACGTAGCAGACTAAGTTTGTAAAACTTAGCGCTGTCGGACGCTATGTTTAGGCCACAGGACGACTGTGTCCGCGTGGTTGCTATGGCCTTGTTTAGAGCCTGCCCAGGCTTGAACATAGACAGATGCCGCCTAAAAATACAACGGCTCCATTTCGCTGCGGAATCCCTGCCCGTGACCGCGATGGCATCGGGGGCTGGGGTCGCGTTGCCGCCAAAGGTTCTGACGCGAGGACCCAATCGCTGGCGATCGATTCCTGCAGAGAGAGATTTGATTGGATTGTAAATTGTGGGTGTAGATCCGAGGGATGGAATTGATTGGATTAGGCAAAGTAGTTTCGTTAATTCTGCATGTCCCTTTGATTGATCGCTGGAATATATTGCAGTGACAATTTAAATGCATTCATTGCAACTTGGCAATTTTAGTCCAGCAACGCGATTTGTGAGCCCATGCAGCAGTGTTGCATAAGAGAACATGTTATATCTGTGCAGGGCTCTGCATCCATATCGCAATCGGTATGCTTAAAGGCTAAAACATTACACAACTCCTCTAAACCACTATCTAACATTAACACGTAACGGTAACACATATGCATTGATTTGTTGTTTTTAATTATTACTTTTAATTGTTTATATGCTGTTTAAACAATAGCATATACATTTTTATTTTCGCAGTCATTTCTCCATACTGCTCATGCTAATATGGTTAATGCTGCATAATGATTTAAAATTAAGTCATGTTCTCAACATAATGGTACTGCACCATGTTTCACTGTGACCCTGAAATAGTTTGAACAAACTCAACTTTCCGATTGTTTTGTACCAGTTAATTTGTCGCATGTTTTAACACGACTTTCCAACTGGATGTAATTAAAGGTGACCCTTCATTGTTTCGTGTTCTCTTGCATTGTACATTATGCTGACATTATTTTTAGTACAGTGATGTTTTATTTTAGAAAACGTTTTCCTGCGTAATTAAAATAATGAGAGGGTATGTGCCAAAGATATTTGAAAAAATTGAAATGTCCATCTACCGCAGGAACACATTCTCAATTGGGAATTGGGCAAGAATGTATAACGTGTCAAGGTTAGAGATTTGACTGAAATGTAGTAGGAGTTTAGCTGATCTTGCTCTAAACCCTCATTAGACCACGCATCAGAGGAAAAATATCTTTTTATGGCTTGATTCAGCTCAACAAGACCATATTTTCTCTCCGCCCTAACCCATTTGGGGCCATCGAACCAGTCACCACTGCTACAACACAGGGCAATGAGGGGTGCCAAGGCTGGTTGGTTTAGTTCCTAATAGGGCATGGGGGACAGTGCAGTGAGGCAGAGGCAGTAGGGAGTTATGGAATATATTAAGATTGGTTTGGACCAGAGTGTGGCCATCTATTGACTCGTAAACACGAGGACATATGTTAATCACACACACACACAAGTATATATGTTAACCTGTTAGATAAACCCATATATATACATGGATAAGCACGAGTGGCGATTGCTTCACACGTTTTTATTCTCTTCCTTGATTCATTTAAATATTAGATTTCTGTCATTGGATACATTGTTGATTTTACATTTATTCTGTAATCTACATTATAATGTACGTTGTACTTTACAGACAGTACATTGTACATTACAGACAGAGGTTTTGGACGTTTGTCAAAACTGAGCTATACCTGTTCGGGGAAAAAAATCACACTTGGTCATGTTTCCAGATTGATTGTGCACCATTTAAATGCTGACATTAAACTGGCTAAGAGTACGAAACCTCGGAGTTGTAATTTATCTTGAGCTCTGATTCTTTTTCCACATCTCAACTTTACAGAACCTTTTTACCTCCATCTGTGCAACACTGCCCGGATCCCCCATTTCCTCACCTCAGCCGTGCCTTCATCACATCCCGATTAGACTATTGGTGTTCTTTCCTATGGCTTCCCCAAATCTCGTATTATATCATCAAACTGCAGATGATCTGAAACACCATGTTTAGACTTTTTACCTTCAAATGTGACCACATGAGCCCAATACTCCCTAAAAAAAATTGTTTTACTGGCCCACAATCTGATCTTGAATCAATTTTAAGATTGCACTCAGACTTTATATCCTCTATGGGTTCAGCCCTTTGCCTACATCTCCCCTCCCGATTCACACTGCTCCACTCCCTCGCATTTTCTACTTCAGCAGACTTTCTGTTGAGAACCCCAGTCAACCTTTGCTCAATGAGAGTTGACTCGTTCTGCTCTGCTGGCCCAATTGTCTGAAACTCTTTCCCCCCAGTCTGTGCAGCCGACTCCTTGGCCTCTTTCTGGTCGAACCTCAAGGACTTTTTTCTCTTCTCGGCTTATGACTGACTTCCTTCATAAAATAAATATGCACGCTATCTCTTCACGGTATCATGAGATGCGGTGGCATTTAGTTGCTGCTTATATCCAAATCGTATTGTGCAAAATGGTTCTGAGAAGATAGTAATAAGATTAGTTATAGCTATGCAGAGGATTTTACACAAATTAACGGCAACTATTTTTCACGTAAAATCTTTACTCGTACGAATGTCCTTCCTGATTAAAGGCTCTATATAGGTTTTAAAGATTTAATGTAACTCTATTTTCCTGATTTTTTTTTTGCCTGTCCACAACCTTTAACCAATGTTGAAACACTGTTCGATTTTATTTATATGATTTTCAGAATTTATTTACTCCAAATGACTCGAGCGGAAGGCTGTCGTTTCCAATTGTATAAGCACCATTCAATGAGATTAGACACTTCAGCTGTTGGGCGGCTGGCTTGATGAACGGTAGCATAAAATAATAAACCAAACAAAAATGCCACTCCTGTGAGCAATTGTCTCCAGTCTCGCTTGCAAACACCATTCTGCTCAATACTTGTCCTCATGTCACTGTGGGACAGCCTAAATATTAACCCGACTGAGAGCAGAGTTATTATTAATTATGCTATTCAAAGGGAGTACATTGGGGGCAAAATGCTTGTCATTTTAATTATTCCTGAAATTCTACCCACTCTTTGCTCTTTTATTAATTCGACTCAAGAATGCACATTATACAATCAGATTATGGCATTACAAATGACTTGGCGTTCAGTTAAAGCAGTTTGGCTGTACATGCAATTGCTTGTAAGTTGTCTATCTTGTGTGTATTTTAAGTTTTCTCAAAATATTGGGATGCATTTCTGCCACAGGCTTATACATATTTGTGAGCAGTGCACACAAAGGGTCCCGGGATTTTATCAGCATAACGATGCCTACTTAGCCGAAGGACTTTGCCTCGCGCTGGCACGCATATGTGACTCGCGATTAGTACGCCTCGCTGCTCCGCGGAAAATGTAGAAATGTGTAATGGATGCATAGCTGCATGTATTTTCACAAGTTTGGACATTCAAGTAACGATTTAATAATGTGTAAAATATTCTGAAACACATCTGAACTCATTCGCTCAGCATTGGAGATGTTTCTTTGCTTAATGGCGGAGGGCAGCGAAGCAAATCCTGATTATGGCAATCCCAGCAGTGTGCGCAGGTGTGCCGACATATTCCACATTCTGGCCAATGAACAGAAATCATCAGGAAATTTGACAGTTGCACATCTGAAATTTCGGATGGCTACATAGACTTACGGAGTGTTTCTCAACCCAGTCATCGCAGCCCCCCACAGTACAGTTTACCATGATTACTGACCATGCAGTGTGCAGTGTAACCATTTGTACACGATTAGAAAAGACTGGTTATTGTGAAAAGCTGGACAAAATTGCGGTTGCAACGGCTGGACTTGAGAAGAACTGGCCGAGAGGTTAGCGTTATTGCCACCGGGATTATTTGCTTTAAGTCCGTGCTTTGATCCCTGCAGCGCCTGAGTAATTTGTTTAGGGAAATGCCAAAGCTTGCTATCTGCTAGAAGTGAACATATACAAACCTTCCACTGACATCGTCTCATCATGTACACAAAATTTGCCACTCATTTCTGGTGTTTCAACCCAAATTAAACATTTGAAAACTCATCATTTACTAGCTATCAACTGCTGGATGAAGGCCTCTGCACCATCGCCATTCCCGCAAAGTCAAGTGCCACTACCATTCGTCTCACTCCTACACATGAACTGACCACATCGCTCTGTCTTGGCAGTGGTCATCCGTTTGGATGCGCTCTTCCCTTTGGCTGCCATTCTGTCGCCAATCTTGTTCATCGGCCATCATTTCCGGCTAGCTGTGTGTCCTTTCCAAGCACATTTACTTTTCTAAGGGTCAATAAGATGTTTCAGATATGTTTGTTCCCTGACTGTGTGTTCCTTTTCCTGGCTCGGTGTAAGTTCATTCATGCATCTTTCCACTTTTTTTGCACACTTTTCAGCATTTGTTAATTTTTATTTGTCATTATTCATGATTCTAATACATGTCGCAGTTGCCAGTATGCACCGAGTGAACTTTCTTCTTGCAAAGGCACTATACCCCGCTCTCTTGTTCTCCTTAATTGTTATTTTGATACTAATCCACTGTCAATTACTGCTCTAGATACACACGTTTTGCAAACTTGTAAATTACTTCCATTTTTGCGAATTTATTAAGTCCAGCTTTGCAGCTGCCTTCGTGAAGTTCTTAAATAATTTATTTAGATTCATTTTAATCTGGCTTATCTTGGATGGCTGAGTTTAATTTCTCCAATCTAATTTTGTCTCGGATATTTTCCGAAAGACGAACGAAGGTTTGAAACATATCCGAGTCTAAAGTGTCACATTCACTTTATCAGTATAATGCACTTTGCCACATTTTACAAAACACTTAATATCAATAGTGTCTTGTCTGGCTAAAATATATTACGTGAATATATATATACCCATTTCCCTCCCAAGTGACCCATTGTCATTTGGGTTTTGCAATTTTAATAACGTTGGCCATTTATGTAGAACGTGCTTTATTTGTGTTGTATATTCTTAACTGAGAACATTTCACGAGGCTTCTGGTACTCCCCTGTAGTGTTTCAAGTAATACAAAAATAATATGGTAGGGAATAAATCATCGTGGATGAGAACCCTCCGGGGAATTGTATGCTCACGTAATGATCTGGAATAGCGGATGTGTAATTTTTCAAACGTTTTTTAGTATGTCCTTTATTATTTATTTATGGTTTAAATAAACAAATAGCTTCTCCATACATAGGCTTGCCAAATTTACGTTAGGCAAGTCAGTCTAAAAATGTGTTTTTTTTATTACTATAATTGTTTCATTCACATAGGTGTGGTAGGTAAAGAAGCAACTCATTTCGCCATACATGCTAGCGTGCCGACGCATGTATACATTTTATTATTTGATGGAACGATTCTGAATGCATGCATAGTAGCTGCAGGCTGTCTGCCTGTGCGCTGTGCCTGTGCGTCCACGTCACATTGATTTACTGAATTTCATTACCTCCATGTCATCTCATCTATAGTTATGCTCGTTGTATTGTCCAGGGTATCTCTTAAAGCCGCTCTGTGCCAGCGACAAATACATTAACGACTTTGTGGTCAATTTTGTCTGCCATAAGACCGTTTTTATACTACCAATGCGCTTTGGTTTTAACATCCATCTTGCGGCTGTACATTGCTGAATAATGTATTGGTAACCTTTCAGTTGTTCATCGATTAAGCACTGATTTATAGTGTTCGTGGCATAGAAAGAAATGCATTAGTTACTATCTGCAAAACGTTTGCCCTGAGAAAGTTTTCTAAACTGAGAGATCAGCCGTATTTAATTGGGAAGCCACTGACTTGCTGAAATGCAATCGTTACATAAGTGAAGGCTTGTGCTTCCCGATGTGCCAAGCACATTGCTTGGAACCATTCCTGAAGCATTGTCTTTAATTTAAATAATCTGTTCTTGAGGGTGCTGAACATGCACGATATCTTCCTGCAGTGCTCGCTGAAGTCGTGTTCAAAGAATGATGTGAGCGAAGGCGTCACCTCTGTTCCATTATGCACGCTTTTGACTCAGTCAGGTGAATGCGGATGACAAGCAAGTCTATAGCTAGCCACGATTTCATCTTAAAGTGCACAACCGATCTGGACACATTTTTGTTGTAGATTACTGCAAGGACATCCGTCTCGATGTGGTGGCAATTTTTTCGTTTTGTTTGACAATAAGCGGACATTAGCCTTTATGCATTGCAAAGGGCCTCTTGGGCCAGACAGATTTATTTGAGTCGGAAATGCCATCAGACCATTTATCAGTATGACTGGCAAAGCGCTTTGCATTGATTTGTTAATTAAACTTTAAACTGCGACAGCGTGGCATACAAAATTACTTTTAGAGTGAACCCGTGCCGCCTCGGGAAAGTGTACGCAGTTTACGAATGTTGGAAGTTTCCGAAGGCCGTGAGTTAATTGCTCATACATTCATGCACGCGCTCTTAATACAACACATGGTAACCCATTGATGCAACACGTATAATTTCTAAAAATAAATGTGTAATGACTTGCTCAACTATGACTAAATAACCCACAAAGTATCTGATCTTGTAAGATCTAAGAAGCGGAGTAGAGTTGAGCCTGTATAGTGCTTGAACAGGTGACTATCATTCACAAACAGTTTGTTGTAGGGCTTGCAAGGGCTATTTAGAGAGCAGTGTAGGGAAGTGCATTAAAATCCACTTTTGTTCTGTGCTTCTATGCTCCCACTTTCACGAATTGCACTGATCAACATGGTGAAGTGTATAAGCCTCACAGACGTGGGACGGCCTTCATCCAGCAGCGGATTGACAAGAGCTGGCCGTGGACAATGATTCACCCTCCCCCATCCCTTCCTCGCCCCAGTGATTTGATGAATTTTCACGATTTTTTGTTAATAAATTCAATAATCGTTAATTTTTTTTTATTTAGTTTCGATGTCAGGATCTCATTTGTATTATTTCTCGTTCTTTTTCTCATTTGTACTATTTTGTGCCCACCATTATTAGCCTAAATGTAGCCACAACATATAATGTACATGCATTTTAACTAAAGATTCAATGTCTTTATTGTGAACACATGTACCACTTTTAATTGATTTGATGCATGGTTATTCGCCCAGTAATGTACCTAAGCAATTTCTGGGAATACATAAACACACTCCCCTCAATGCACTGCTATTCAACTTTGTAAATAAATAATTTCAGGTGGGAAGACATGAAGGAAGTAAGGGAAAAGACAATGTCCCTATGGAGTACTCCATATTTGTACGTGCCATTACCACGTGACTGCACTTTTAAACAGTTATGTAACTGCTAAAGGCAAATTGATCGAATGATCAAAGCACATACAAATTAAGGGGAAAAACTTGGCTTGAATCCTTAAAAATCCCTGTTGAAATACTCATCCACTTTATAAATATTACAAAACATTACTTATGCCTGCTTATATGCAAAACCATGAAGGGAATAAAAAGAAAATGTGGAAATATTTTTTGTCAAGATTTTTGAAAATAACATGATCTTTAAAATATTATTCCAACTTAGGTCAACGATGATCATTGTGGGGGTACAGGCCCACACACCATCTTAACAGTGCTCAAATCATCAGCTCTACATGTCCCCTCTAATATATGACACTGAAGCAGATGAGGCACCGTTTGCTCTTCACTGCAGATTAAGTCTGTGTTCTGGGGCTGTTCAACCTACATCGTCTGTAGTTAAGAATAATAATAACGTTTTACAGGACTTTAGTCAATCTACTGCTGGATGTAGTCCTCCCCCACAGTGCAGCGGTCATGGGGTTTGTTTTGCTGAACCTCACCCTGGTCAGTGCAAGTTGAATTGGCAGGCGTGCCCCATGCTGGTTCAGATTATCGCTCGCCACTGATGTTAACCATGGCCGGGAATCAAATTGCTTGTTGGGTTGATTGCTCAATGTGCTAACCACTGTACCACCGCAGTTTTTCACTGCCAAAAATCAGTATGCTGAAAACACGGCTCTTTCGAATTTTTGCATCTGATATCCTGAAGTATTTTTTTTCTTTTAATCACAATATTCTTGTCTATAACATTTGACTATAAGTGCTTTTTCTGTCTTTCTTGCAGTACGTCTCCATGAAAGCATAGCAGAGGAAGGCTTCCATTACCTGGTCTTTGATCTGTAAGTATACTTTTGCTGATTTCTTATAAGCATTTGCTGAGCTGTAGCCACCTTCATACACAGATGGTGTAACCAAGTTAAAGTTCAGATATTCAAGCACTAGCTGAACACCCCCACGATGCATCAATGAATGAAAAACTAGCTTAGCGCAGGTTCTTTTATGCTTACCTACCAATGCCACCTTTCTTTTTGAGTTGAAGTGCTCTTTCGAATAGCATCTGCCAACCCAGCACCATGTGTTTAACACGCTGATTCTACTGATGCACCCTATAGACGGCTGATACCAAACCAGAATTTACTTCCTTAAACAATGCTACTGGATAATACTGCTCTAGAAAGCCAACAGGCTGCTGAACTAAATATATTTTGTTTAAATTTGGAGACACAGAATGGAATGGTGCTTTTTATGTCTTAGTCCACTTCAGTTAAGTGTTCCTTGCATTACTCAGAGGATTGCAAACACAATGGTTGAACTCGCACAAATACATAGTTTTATGAAGCCAGAGGATTGTCACAAACGCACTCCTATACTGCTATAACCCTAACTCAAAGTCAGATTCGCAAACTCGCTTGCTACACTGTTGCATCATAAATGGTAAAAGTATCCATTTTACATAGTCTTTTAATGCTAAGATCACTTACGGACTGTAAAAAAAACTTGTGAAGGCACAAAAAGTAGGACGTGAAAGGTTGTAACTCTGGGACAGTATTGACATTAATGTTTTAAGACTGGGGAAGTTGTGTTTAACTACATTTTTCCTGTTGCATTGATGTTTATTGGATATAAAAGGTCAGTCGAGGCAGGGGTCTTTGCATGACACTGCTTTAATGTGACATGGCAGAACTTAAATGTAGAAACCAGTGTTGCACAACCAGTCTCATTACTCCTATTTTCACAAGTGCTAAACCTACAGATATATAATGGCAGTAATATAATGATGTAGTTTTATGGAGCATCGTTGATGCAAATTGCATCTCACGATCACTGTCAAGCAGGAAAGGCCATCGGGTGGTGAGCTCGCACCAATACGTACTCAAGCTCTGCAGTCCTCTATATATTAAGATGTTTTAGCCAAATAATTAGTTTTATACATGTGGAAGAAACCCAGATTACACACAGAATTAGTGAGGATAAATCAACATTTGCTGTACTGCATTCTCCTGACAAGCCAGGCATTTCACCTTCACTCCCATGGGAATAGTTTCACAGCATTTTGTGATCCACCAACCCCCCTCGCCTTCACATTGCTAGATTATAGGCGTGCGTCATCGCTGAAAGAGCATCTTGTCACCTTTAAGATGGACATGAATGGTTCTAGCCCAAATCTCGTTTTTTATTGTCTTAAATTTTATAACCTTCAATATGCATCTCGCCGCAGTGGTGATGTTATCACCCTCACCTGGTCTGAAGGAGGTTATTTAAACAATTGCATTTTTATTTTACCAGTTAAGGCCCACTGAGCTATATAGCTCTTTTTGAGAAATGACCTGGTCACAAATGGTAACTCAAATAAGTGGCTTATCATGTGGAAATTTATAGCAGCCAAATATTCTCAACACATGCTTATAAATATGGAAGGAAAACCCGGAGGACCCGGATAAAAATCATTGGGACCACGGAGAGAACATGCAACTCCAGATATGCAGGCGTCAGGGTCGGGATCTAACCCACGACTACCTGCATACCAGACGAGGGAGTTAACATCTTGTGTTGTGGGTGCGATCTCCACCCGGACTCCTGTATATTTGGAGTATACATGTTCTCTCTTCCTGTGGGTTTGTGGCTTTTTCTCTGGGTCCAGAGGTTTTACCCTCTGCATTTATAAACATACGATTACATTATTTAGCTTCTATAAATTCCCACATGATAAGCCACTTCGATGAGCAATCATATGTGGCCAGGTCACCCTGTAAGAGAGCTAACAGCTTAGTGGGCTTTACCTGGTAAATAAATTAGTGAATAAAAAACATTTCCTGGCATGATTACATTTGTAGGCATTCCACCTTGTAAAGAAGAATGATTGTCATTGACCTCTGGTCTAAAAATAACAATTAAGTAATGTAAAATATTGTTAATCAACTATGTGAAATGTGTTCCATAATGTCACACAGATGAAATGATACCTTTCCGAATGAAAGTCTTAGTCTTATATCGTCAGAAGATGTAAGGCTTGCTATACTTCTTTAAAAAGGTTCTTGTACAAAAATAGTTTTGGCGTAAAGTCCCAAATTTTTGTGAGTGTAATCCCCTTAAACTTTTGGAAGCACAAATTTGTATAAATAAAGAGCAAGGACATCAGTATTCAATGGTTGCAGATCATTAACCATTGGCAACACAGATGTAACCTTCATGAGTCGCATCACTGACAGACTCTTTAGGCATTCCAGTCTTGTACAAAAGTACAACTAAAAAAGTTTGTCCGTTTTGAGCTTCAGAGTATTGCTTGTACTGGTCGGAATTATTTTATTTTACAAAGGTCATTATAGTGGAATCCAAAGTGGACTCTCAATGTGGCAAACAAAACAATGTCATAGGTTTAAAATTGTAAGCAATCTATGTTTGAGTGACTAGTTGTAGCATGAACTAGTTGATCTCAAACTTAGATTCAGACTCCATGGAGAGATGATCATTTCTGCCAGGGTTTTTTAAGCATGGGCGGCACATGCTTATTTCTGTCAGCAGGTTGCTTTGACCTCCAGTCGCTTCCAGTCACCACACTTGCCCTGGGTTGAGAGACCCATGCCATTGCCCCAAAACTCTATTCACCCACGACTTCCTATTCTAAACGGCGATACTTTTCCCAAATTATATCCCAATGATGCCATCGGTGTCATGTCAAGAGATAAGGTGCCTGTTTAGAAAGCGGGCACCCAGAGTGCTCTTTATCTTAAATCCCTTGACGTGACCCCTTGTCCAACAAGTCGTGGGGCGGCGCTTGCCACCTCCTCTGCCACTGAGAGTAATGATTGTCGCATCACAATCAAACCAATATTCTTGGTTTCAATTTCAGAGCTGGAATTTATGAAAATAAACTGTAGAACTAAACTTAATGTTTAACACGTAGGCTTTCGCGACCAATATCATCCATAATAGAGGTGTTTGGGTTAGATTGCGTAAATATATAAATGTGTCGCTAAAACCCGCCACCACCCGACACAGCCAACTAGTAAGGATTGTCACTTAAACAGAACGTGCCAATTCGTCACTAGTACAGCACACCGGTTGTGTGTTGGAGAGCCAAGCAACACCATTTACAAATCGAGTACGACGTTTCGCCAGTAATTGATGAAGCTGGTTATAATTACTGGCGGAACGTCGTACTCAGTTTGTAAATGGTGTTGCTTGGCTCTCCAACACACTGGTGTGTTGTACTAGTGACGAATTGGCCACGTTCTGTTTACGTGACAACCCTGACTAGTTGGCTGTGTCGGGTAGTGGCGGGTTTTAACGACACGTTTATATATTTACAGGATCTAACCCAAAAACCTTTATTATGGATAAACTTAACGTGTTCGATGTTATGTGCGGTCACTTGAGAATCCAGCTTAGTTAAAGCTGGGCAGCCTGAATTCAAACCCAGGACCTCAGAGTTGTGCCAGCTTAGCACTCTAACCTCTGAGCCACCTGGCCACTTGGAACAATCAAATATTTTAAATATCCAAGTTGCCACCCTTCAACAAACCCACGAGTGCCACCTTAGATAGGTGGCTGGGTCCTTTTCTTTCTCAGGCACACTGCACTAGAGAGGGCAGCACACAATACCCAACTGTGGTTGGCCCGTCCAGAGTACAAGAGACATCAAATTTGTATGGCCTTGTTCTGCATTGAAAGACAACTTGGGAATGTGGCAAAGCTTCTCTCTGCTTGTGGGTGGTAGGGCCCACAGCTAGAAGATTTCAAACCCCTGGTGTGTAGATAACAGAGACAGATTTGCTTTTAAACTCAATAACATCAACAAGAGCGACAACTGTGGCTAATGTGCTTACAAACCAGCTATAAAAAGTTAGATATTTCAAGTCCTTTCATCAGATATTTGTTTTTCAACTTGATGCCATATGTCCATTAAAAAAATATCCCTAGCTTTGTGTATGTAGCCTAGTTGGTTAGCATTTACAAAAGTTGGAAGCCACGTTTAATTTGCATCAACAGAATGACCTTGACACACTTTTCTTGACACTGCGAAAACACCTGCTCTTTTATTTGAGTACACGGCACGTGTTTTTGTCCGTGTGCACGTACGCGTGTGTGTTTGACGACCGATGCATTGTGCCATTCGTGCGGTAGGCCACGGGTGCTTGCGGTAGAGACCCCGAACGAACGCGCACGCTAATGCGTCTAAGTGTTGTAATGGTTACTAATGGGCAGCAGCGGATCCGTCAAACAAAAATCTCCAAATCTCTGGCAGTTGCAGAATCTCCATCCCTCCCTCCCACCCACCCACTCTTTCAGCCCATGTGACCTAGCTTACAAAGCCACCTCCTGGTGTAATCTGTATTCACAGCAGCCTTCTCTGCTGCAGTCTCTCATCGATTTTCGCAGTGACTTTTTTTGCATGCTGCACGGCAATTTATATCCCTCCGTATAGAAATCCTTTTTGGTCTTGTTTCCTCGTGATTTTGAATAATAATTTTCTTCCTCTTTCCAGTCTCTTGACATGACAAGTTGTAAATCTAGATTTTTTTCCTTAAACAGCATAAAAATGTATGAATTGGAAGTGTTGGATCAGAAATCAGTCTGCCTCAGCGTGTCTGCCCCAAAAACAAAACTGTATTGTCTAAGCAACCAATATACCTGAATATATTGCAGGTAGTGATGCACTGCATACTTAATTGTGCAGGGTATTGAAAAAACTACTCCCATTTTAGATTTTCATAAATAAACTCCATCATTTTACTTTGCAGATCCATGAATTAAAACACTTTGCCATGTTGCTCTGTTACCACAAGCCAAAAGAAAAACAATCTTGGGCGATGAGCTCATATCTCCAGTAATTTACGTGACGCAGATGGGCAAGAGGAAAATTTCAGGGGTGAATGTCCAGATGCACAGAAAGCGGTGTGTGCGCAATGTCTGCTTCACTGCTCTGCTGATTGTGTCTGACATGAACCCCCGCAGACTCGACCTTCCATCTCATCCCTTCCGCTCGCCTCCTCTAAGCAGTCACAGTAACCTGCTCCGAAGCTAAATATAGCCGAGCCACATGGGGATCCAAAACCGTCCACCAAGTGATTCAATTGTCATAGGGTGAAAGCTAAATCTCATAATGTTGCCAATGTGAACACCTAGAGGGGAAAAAAAACCACAAGGAACTGTCATTGAACTAAATCCTTTTTGTAGTATCTATAGGTGTATAACCCACAACCATTTTCGATTGGGCGCCTAACGCTTTAGCGGAGCTTTCTTCCAAAATGCGGGTTTGCTGATGTAACTATATGTTTTGTCTTCGTGCGCAATGGCTCCACTTTGTTCCCTGCCTCGAAGCTATTTGTGAATAACACTGCTTTGCGGTGTAAGGATGCGTGTGATCAGTCACGGGCTCGCTTCAAAGTGAGATGCCGTTTGCCTTTGCTGGGTACATTCATGTAGCAGGCCAGAAGGCATAGTTGTATTTCCTGCCCCTCCCCCTGCCCTCGCAGCCTTCATCACATTCCTTCCTCGGTCTTTTACCCCCACCCTGTGGCGATCGCCCTGCAAAGAGTGAGAGCCACAGCTACGGAGAGCCAGCTGTAATGTGCGGTCAGTGACGCCTCTCGTTTCCGAATGCCACGTGACGCTAAATGTCGCACCTCTTTGTGGACGTTCACAGGGTAACAGGAGGAGAGCTGTTTGAAGACATTGTAGCCAGAGAGTATTACAGTGAGGCTGATGCCAGGTGAGAATATAATAAAAACAACAAACATCTTTATAACGTTGATCATATCTTTTTTTGGGGGGAGGGAGGGGGGTACACGATACATAATCCACACAATGCCGATGACCAAATCACCTGGAATGTGCCCAGTCTGGCCAGATCTCAGAATCTAAGCCAGGTCGAGCCTGGATAGCGGATGGATGGATGGTCATCGTGCATAAAGCAGAGATGCTGTAGGCTGCTGTGGCGCTGTTTCAGGCAGCAGAGGGTGGAGGTGTAAATGTACCTGTTATATATACTGCATATTGTCTTTAAAACAAGAAAAAACTAAAATACAGAGCAGCGTGCCACATTTGCAGGTGATATTAATTCCAAATCTTTGTTCAAAGAATTAATTCCTAAGCTCACAACCCTCTGCCTTTCCAGTCACTGCATCCAGCAGATTTTGGAAAGTGTTCACCATTGCCATCAGCATGGCATCGTGCATCGTGACCTCAAGGTATGAATGTTTTATTATTTTTAATGCGAGTGACTCGGTGATATCCCTCTGAAGCTGCACATATGCCACCAAGTTTTGTAATTCACCGTCAGAGCTCTGGTTGTTCGTGTGTTTCCTGCTCCACTGCGTTCACTTTTTTTTGTTAAAGCTTGCACACAACGGGAGGCACCATGTGCCCTAATGCCGAGCTTAACCCTGGTAATCCTGCAAAGTGTTTTTTTGTGTTCACGGAAGCCTGAGAACCTGTTGCTAGCAAGCAAGATGAAGGGAGCTGCTGTGAAGCTGGCGGATTTTGGACTCGCCATTGAGGTGCAGGGTGATCAGCAGGCTTGGTTTGGTAAGTGGAGTGTTGCAGGAGCAAAGATAGAACCTCAGAGTAATTTTTTATCATCCTTTATTCATTGGTGTGCTCATGTGGATAGCAAAATTTAAGCTGTACACTTAATTTTTTAGCTCAATTTTTTGTTAATGGATAATCTGATATGCATGTGCAAATAAGCTAGAATGTGTTCGATCTCATCAGATCTCAGAAGCTATGTAGGCTTGATAGTGCTTGAATTGGCAACCACCATGCATGCCAGGTTGTCATAGGCAGCTGCGGGGCTGCGTGGTGGACAGCAGAGGGTAATGCAGCAGAATACATTCTTGTACTTTGCTTTAGATTCTCTCAAGTCTATGCTCCCTGTTATTTTTTGTTGTCGTTGCCAAGTGTCTACAGCTATGGGACACTGGAAACAACTTGCCAAAAACAGTTTTTAGCAAGGTGTACAAAGCCTCCTTTTCACCAAAAAGCTCTGATGAGTATGATCAAGTACAGTCAAACAATCCCCCCCAACCTACACGGTTTGAGGAGGCCATTATCCAAGCAGTAGATTTATTTCAAAAGTGCTGTAAGCGTACGTAATAGTTACAGGTATGCCATGACCATTCGCAGAATATGATCACTGAACGACCTGTAATTTAAAGTGACCTCGCATTTAATACAAATTCCCTTCACCTTTTTTCACAGGTTTTGCTGGCACTCCAGGGTATCTGTCCCCTGAGGTTCTCAGGAAGGATCCTTATGGAAAACCAGTGGACATGTGGGCTTGCGGTAAGGCTGAATCTAGTCACCATCCTAGCTTGTTGCGTTATTGCTTCCTTGCACATGCTTACCTGTTTGATTTATGAGACCTTGACTAACATGCACTGTCTATTTTTCTTGAATCCTCTGTCATTGTTAACTAATTTGTAAAAAAAAATTATGTTCACTGATAATTATTATTTTGCAACACTTTTCAGGTGTGATTCTTTATATCCTACTGGTGGGATACCCACCTTTCTGGGATGAGGATCAGCACAAACTTTACCAGCAAATCAAAGCTGGAGCATATGATGTATGTAGATGAGCACTCATACACTCGCAAAATATATTTTGTCACGTATGCTTCCTGAAATGTTGTCAACCAGCAATTATTTATCTATTTAAAATGACAAAATCTTGCTTATTTAAGATGGCACAATAATTTAACCGAATCTCATCATTTCCCACCAGCGTTCTTAAATATATTTACATCTACTGTAGATGATGCCCACTCTAATCCACACTCATTCAGACCAGCCCACTCTGGGTATTATGTGGCTTTTTCTCTAAAAATGAAAAATCTGGATTAAGCAGATTGCATTGGGTACTTACGGCATTTCATGGTGCAATCTATATAAGCGTTCTATGGGGAGTGAATGCAGCTCAAAAAAGACTGGAGAAACACGTGGTTAACTTTACAGTCCCATAGAAACCACTGTGTGTGTATGTGATGTGAGGACTTTTCCAATCAGTAAAGATAATTTTCATGAATATGTAACTTATTTCAGTGTTAGTTTTGTTGAAGATTCTCCTTTTTGTAGCTCCTTTGTCAGTCCTCTGCTGAATGAAGGCTTCCCAATGTCAAAACAGTTATTTGGGTTTGATTGACCATACTTCACCACACTGATAAGTAAGGGTTAGAGAAGTGGGAACCCCTAAACTGATTTATGTATCACCTTGTTTCTGATGGTAGCCATGGCTGGGAACTCGGGTAGCCAGGTTCATCGTGTCATGCACAAACTGCTGTGCCACTGCGCCACCCGATATGATCCTGTTTCTTACGTGTAACAATTCTATAGGGTTTCCTAAGGGACACGTATTACGTGATCAAAGATGCTGGTGCCATTTTACAAAAAGCGCATTCAAAAAAATGCAAATTGTTATATTTTTAGTCCATCGAGGGTGTTAAGACAATTAAGTGGCAGCGTGATGACTGCATGAACTGTGGCATTGCTTACAAGTTAATGTAACAACTATATTCAGAATGTGAGAATATTTCTTATGATGACGGTCTCGCCAGTTGATGCTTCAACATCAGCCAGGGTTTTGCTTGTTGGGAGGTTGATATCTGAAGTCTTATGCTTTGTCAGAAATGCCTGTGGACTGTTGAGGAAGAAGGGAGTGCCGCTTCCCAATATATCACACTCTGCCTTTGCAAAGATGGAATTGTTGGGAAAGCATGGATGGAATGATCCGGAGCATTATTGTATACGCAGCCCAGAACCTATTGCCATCTGAAATCCATATGCTGGGGCCTCTGACAAAGCCCGACATGTGAAGTTGTTTGACAGTGACAGGGTTGTAAAAGCTGTTGGTGCAGTCATGGTTTAAGGGACAAGAAAATGTACTTGAACGCTGTGCTGGTATTAGGAATGGTGTCAGCTGCTGGAACAAGGGCATTTTAGTAAAGAGTGGCTGCAGAAATATTGTGGCATAATGATTATAAGAAACATTCAATGTAACATGTTTGTCTACTTGCTTATTGAAACACCATAGTTTGTTCACATTATTCTTGAAGTGGAGCAAAAGTTTGCTCTGGTAATTAAAGATTTTGCTTAAAGTTGGTTTTCCCTTTTATTTGTACATTTCCCTTTGCACAATTTTATAGTTTTAACTAAACTGTTGATTGGTAGCAAAATGTAAATGATTGTTGCATCATTTCAATGTATTTTCTAACAAACCTTATTTGCCTTTCAAGTTTCCATCACCGGAGTGGGATACCGTGACTGCGGAAGCAAAAAATCTCATTAACCAAATGCTGACTATCAACCCGGCCAAGCGTATCACCGCTGCAGAGGCACTCAAACATCCCTGGATCTGCGTAAGATCACTTGACTTGCTTATCAGTCCATCTGATGCTATGTCTAAATTAGTCATGTACCAAGAAAGGGATTGGAACAGAATGTAATTTCTATGTGAGAATTCTGTGTGTATATGCTATTTTTTTTGTGAAGCAAAGTGCCCTTCTGATGTTGCTTTGCAATGGAACATGCTATGGAATAGATTTTTGGTACGCAGGCCACAAGTTTACAATTGTTCAGGTATCAGCTTTTATTGCCAAAATCACAGTGTAGTTGGAGATGTTGAACACCTCTGATCCCAATACTTGATATTCATTTTTAAGTTTGCATATTTGTATTTTATACAGAAGGGTTTTCTTTCAAAATCTTAGATCTCATAAAAAAAACCCACAGACATGGCATCTCGATTGGCCATCACGATAATGCAAAGTGTGACCAAAATCTTTTCCCATACAATTATGACTTTGCAATCATTCTTTTTTTTTCTATTTCAGCAACGCTCCACCGTGGCATCTTGCATGCACAGGCAGGAGACTGTGGAGTGCTTGAGGAAGTTCAACGCCAGAAGAAAACTCAAGGTGCGTTTTGAGTAATGTCCTCCGAAGGTGCACACACAAGAGAGCTGGAGTATTATGCCACCAAAGACAATAAACATTTATTCTCATGCCAATTTGATTAACAATCTATATGACTGTTTTCTTTCGCACAGGGTGCTATCCTCACGACAATGCTGGCCACAAGAAACTTTTCAGGTCGGTATCCTCGGCGTAATCTCTGCCCCTTTGTGCCCCGTGACGAGCAAGCGTTTGGTACCAAATGTCCTTTTCATGCTGCTTGAATGTGCCTATTTCGTCTCTGTTGGTTTCAAAATTGTTTATGCTCAAGCTTGCTACACCTGTCAGGTTAAAATTCGTAACCTATATGCGCTATTAAACCTAAATGTGTTTGCTTACAATTTATATGGACTACATGTAACTCCCATGTTATAGTGGATCTATTTGCACCTCACGAGGTTGAATAAATGAAGTGAGCATCTGTCTGCAAATTATTTATATCCACTGAGAGATGCGATACAGTGATGAGACTGGGCTACAGTGACTGCTTGACGTCAGTATAACGCCTTAATCTTTAAAGTAAATATCTTTTTACAATTCTGCTGACTCATCACACGGATGAAAATGGGGGGGTGGGGGAGAATACAAAACAATGTAAATAAATGATACTAGGTATCATATGACTCAAATAACCATGAGGATGTTCTACTTTCTGCTGCATGTTAAAAAAAATACTCTAACATCAGTGGCAATAATACAATTCTAAGTAATTATTTTAGCTATTCAGTGAATATAGTTTAATTCTGCTCTTTATTCTTGGAACGTATTCCCAATGTAGACAAATGCTGATCTATAATTGTATTCAGTTGCTGTTGATTGGCTTAGTATGTTCGGATCCAGATAGCAATTTAATGGCACGGTTTTTTTTTCTTAATTTGCACAATTGTGTTCGTGTTGGATTTGAAGGTTGAGCTCTTTTAAAGCACTCTTGACTCCCAGCAATATTCAAAGCTTGATTGCTCCGTGAAGTGTTAACCTCCTTGCTTAGGGGTAGTATAGGGAAACACCTTCATTGAACACTTCATGAGAGCACACAGAAGGGTATTTCAAGATGAGACATTGATGTTTTCCTTTTGCATTGTGTGCTCAATCCTTTAAGGACTATATGCATTTCCATTATATAATAGTTTTGTAGGTATTATGGCCTCTACGTTTAAAATACTAAATTAATATAATAACCATGGCCACTGAATAATGGCATATTGCATACCACAAGGACATTAAAACAAGCGAGTCGATTGCAATGCACGAAAAGGAAAGCAGTAATGAACAAAAAGTGACCTCAAATGTTAACTCTGTACACATGTTAGAATTAATTATTTTGTCGTTTTATTGCCTCCCCCCCCCCCCCTCTTTTGGATATGGCCCTCCCGCTTTTTGTGTTTAATTTATTTTATTTGAGGGTGGGTGGGGCGTGCGGGGGCTGCAAATAAACACTTGCGTAAATTTTAAACAATCACAATCATAAATCGGCCTTCCTGGTAAACGAATCGCACTGGCGCTCCCCCTCTTCCTTCCCCCGGGTAGTGGGGAAGCCGAGTAGTGCGGGGCTGGCGGCGGCAGCAGCCACAGCCGCAGCTGCTACCAGTGCCCCAGCCGCCCCTGCTTCTGTGTCTCTCGCTGGTCTATCCGACCAAGGTATGTGGGCGTTAAACAAAAGACGAGGAAATTTGTATGGGGCTCTTGGCGCATGCGCCCTTTTCCTGCATGCACCGATGTCCATCCTCCTGACTTCGCCACCTTTCCTTCCACCCCCTTTCACTTCATCCCTCCTTGTCCACCAACCACCAAGCCAGCCAATCAACCTGTGACCTCCCTTTCCCCTCGTTGCCCCCTGAGAGCAAAAGTGTGGAACCAATAACAAAGCAAAAGTGCTATTTCTCCTTCGAGGGCTTTTAGAAGGGCTGTGTATGGTACAGTGCATTTAGGTGTGCAACGTGCGAGGGAATAACAAGACACTGCCTAGAGATTTGAAATATGATTCTCCTGAAAATATGTGAAAATAAAACCTGCAAGGTCAAGAACCGCCTTACCTACCCAAAAGTGCAAAAATTAACAAAGTTGACTTAAATACTATAACAGTACCTTTTCCACCGAATTGCCTGCCATCTGTGTCCAGCATGCTTTGTTCTATTCAAGTAGCCCAGATATTGGGCTATCTCAGTGGTGTTCTCAAGGTCCAGATCTCATTCCTCTCTGCAATTTAAATGCAAATGGGGTAATGGCACATCTCTTACATTTGTTGATTGGTAATCGTTGAAACGTGAGGCCACGTGGAGGTGTGACGACTGGAGTTTCTGAAACCTCTCGGCTGGAATCGTGTTTCAGCCTTACCCAGAGCGATTCGCATGCAGTCTCTGGACGACGTTTAAGCAACAAGTCGACCTTGCGTGTGCTTCTTGTCGTTATCTTCCTACCACATGTTTACAACCGTTTTGATTTTCCCTTCATCTTTTCAGCTTGGTAGAAAACAATATATTTGTTCGATCTGAATGCAATTTCAGATGTTCTCGCTGCAGGCCATGTGCATTCTTTTAAAAACCACTTCACTACTTACGTGTGTATTTTTTTTCACAGCGAGCTTAAAAATAACGTTATCCCGTTACTAAAATACAACAAATGAAATGCACAAAATGCCAATCAACAACGTTTCGTAATTTTATGACCACTGTTGTCCATATAAATGATCTATTTAGCCCAATAATGTTAAATACATTATTCCAAAGAGTTTAATAAATATTCACAAGCCCACCATTAGTTCTTGATGTGTTTTGCGATGACTGGACAAAAAAGCCAAGCCAATGAAAACCTTGGTTTTTTTTTAAAACAGTTAATGATGATAACTCAATGTACATAACATTTCCATTTCAATCCCTTTGCATTTGTATAGAAGATTGCAACTGGCTAATGCTGCATTATCCAAATATTAGAATGATCACAAATTAAATATATAATTTGCTCATATTTTCCAATCTTGTAAAGTGTCATTCTTCTAAAACATCTCTTGGAACGTAATTGTTTTTTCCCCCTGAGACAAAGCATAGCCCTGTTGCATTTTGCAAAATTGAAACAGGAAAAAATATATATGCATGTGCATGCCTAATGCCGTATAAATCTAGTCCATAAACATTACTATTTATATTTTCTAAATATCACTCCCCTTGAAAGTGTGGCTTGTAAGGTTGATTGCGCATCTGCCAAGACTAATAATATATTCAGTTTTTTTAAATATATTTAAAATGAATGCTACCCGTTATGATTGTTCAAGAAAGCCTTAAGCGATGCAGCGTTGATACTTGGTATAATCCTCTGTAATGTTCACCAGTTTAAAAAGGTTTTTTCCATGACCTAATTTTGCTGAAATGAACTGTTGTTTGCTGGCCGATTGTTGAATCTTAAAAAAAATGTAGATGCATTAACAACTCATTATTTATTCCTCCAGAATTATCGTAAATAATTGGCGTTCTAATTAACAGCATGTTAAATCAAGTGGTGCGGTTATTTTAAATTCGATCATTGTCATTGTTGTCCATACTAATGTACGTTCCCTTTATTTAATTTTACATTATAAGCTCAAATACTTACAAGTATTTTTCTGGCTTAATGTCTATTTTACTATTGCAAGATGGCCACACGCATTTGCAGTGCTACATTTAGTTAAATATTTGTCATTAAGCCACTTAACCACAGCTCTGTGTCATTTGTTCTTCCAACCCAGGTGTAACCTTTTTTTATTTCAATTGAGTATTGTATGGCAGAGCAAACCTGAATGAGTGTCGGCTAACAGTGGCTGCAATTGCTAACTGCTACATAATACCTCGTATCTGCAGAAGACATGGATATTATAATTATAGCCTGCGTGGCTGAAATAAACCATTAAAAAGAAATGTTAATACTAATATCAAAGCCCTGCCCTACATTAAGCAACTATTTAATGTCACCCAGACTTATACTGTGGTATTGACTCACTTAGCAGAAACATGAGATTTCCAAATGAAGACTGAAAAACTCTGCAACATATGTATGCGCACGTGCACAGAGTGTAGAATTTGATTGATAAGCAGCAGATGATGGCTTTAGCTACGGGTGAAGGTTGTGGTTCTGTTTTTACCCAGCTATAAATATTTCAATTTGTAACATAGCCTGTTCGCAAAGACCATACTGTACTGAATTATGTTGCCTGACAAAGTGAACCTGTGACTCATACCAGATATCCATTAAGAATGCCAAGTGATTAGTTTGTTAAATGACTGCATGAAACTGCATGGTTAAATGTGAATATGTTTTCCTTGCCACAGGTTTTATGTTCTGTTAGAGACTCTGTTGATAGGTTTTCTTTGCTCATACAGTTCTTGTGCACATGTTTTAACTTTGGCAGGGCATTTCAATATTAAAACAATGGGATGGTGGTGGGGGGGGAAGAACATACTTTCAGTAATTTCAATTACCTATGGTGCAGATTACCAAGAAGACATTGCATGTCCACAATTGACTGTTGTGCAACCTTTAGTGGTGGATGTCTTTGCTTTGTGCTACGCATGATGGTTTTTCAATCACTCTTGGAGGGCATTTTAAAAGTGCTCACCAACTCTGCATGAGGAAACACAAAATTCATACAACTCTCTTACATTTGGACCACGGTGCACCTTCATTCAGTCGTGGCATTTTGCATTTGCCCAGGTCTTCTCTGCAGATTAAACAGTCAACTAAACTATGTCTTTGTCTCTCTTCCTTTCCCATGTTTCCAACCAACTGTACTCTGTTGTACCCTTCGTGGATGCACTTCCTGTCCAAGGTAAGAAACTCGATGGGAGGTTGCTTAGTTTATTCTGCTGCTCCTGTTGTATTTGACTCCCCCCCCCCCCCCTGTTGCAGTAAAAAATTCCCCTTGGTTGCCCCTCTTTAAAACAAGTATTCACGCAATTTTTGTACAGCATCTTGGGATACGGTCACATTTTAGGGTGCCCCCTTATAGTTTTTGTCGTTGCACGTTTACGTCATGTTCATCAACGCAGTGCCTGTGATGTCAGCTAATGCTCTCCGTGGAGATTGTGGGCCTCTCTTCATTGAGGATCATGCTGTTCTCCCAAGTCATCCATTCATATGATTCCTATTTTAAGGGATGATTTGTTGGCTGTGACCATTTCAATTTTAATGTGTCTTTTAAAATTCGATTCCTTTTGAAATGTAGCCTTTTTTTCCACCAAACTGGATTAGCATTATTGCAATGAATAAATTACGTGTACAATTTCGATTTAAAGCTTTCGTGACTGCAGGGATTCATCTTCTTGGTTCTTTCGGTGAAGTCACGTAGAAGGGAAATAATAAAATAATAAAACATAATACAATACAATTCTCACGACGTTTCGGCCACAACGCAAGCAGCCGTCTTCAGGTGAAGAACAGGTATGTCGGAAAGACAGCGTCTGAATGAACAC
>CM025628.2:1965149-2004202 GCA_014621495.2 Entosphenus tridentatus
TAAATCTTCACCTGAGGACGGCTGCTTGCGTTGTGGCCGAAACGTCGTGAGAATTGTATTTAATTATGTTTTATTTTTATTATTTTATTATTTCCCTTCTACGTGACTTTATCTATGTGTACAATCTTTTCGTTAATACATTTTGAACAGATTGTCCGAATGGAATGAGAAAAATTGTGTAATATTACTGATATTGGGTTTTTCCCTCCTGCTTTCAGTTTATAGCATTGATTGCATGTTACTAATGGTGCGGTGTGTGTTCCCTTGTAGCAGCCAAGAGTCTTCTTAACAAGAAAACTCAGGATGGCGTTAAGGTGAGCCAGCAAAATTCACGCTGTGCTCAGTGCTTAACTTTACATGCTCAGCGTTTCAGCAATGTAATGTTTAAATCCTAATGGTTTTATCATCTGTGTTAATATATTGCGTAATGGCATTGAGGTTGTCGTAAGGGATTGCAAATATGCTGTTTGTTTCGTGCTGCTTATGAAAGATATATTTTGGGCTATTAATCCAATGACATGTGAAGGAAAGTTCTGAATGTGACAAATAACACGCTGGGTATTGTCGACAAATGTCACATTTTGCATGTCTTTGCTGTGATTGTTTGATGTCACTGTAAACCTAGTCTTTTGTTTATACTTTTATGTATTTAACAATGACTATCCATGTGTACCATATCAACTATATGTGCTACTTAAAAAAAAGAAATGTGCCTATGTTTAAATTCTCTCTTCAGTGCTTTATGAAAAGAATAAAACTCATGAGGCCACTGCCGCACACTACAGTTTAACAAACCTAACGCATATGCCAAGTAAATGAAAGGAGAAAAAAATGCTCTACATGGAATAATTAAATATACCCCTTACGCTTCTTTTCCCTTTCACAATATAATACGTAAATTAATCTAGTTCACACTTGAATGCTGCTGTATTTAGATGATTCCATGGAGTGCATTGTGTATACTCTTCGAATAAACTAAGCACTTAATACTGAGAGGGTTTATTTGCTATGTCAGCATGCAACAAGGTATGAAGGCATCGTCTACAAAAGAGCACGCTTACAGCCTTGCAGCTTAAGATAATCAAGCCGAGCCTACCGCAGTATTGTTTTTTGTTATATATCTCATGGATATTCTTACTTTTGTGAATCGCTTGTTCCAAATTGTAAACATCGCTGCCAAGGCTGCGCTTGCCGTCAGTCCAAAAGCCTTCTTGCCGTGCTGCCATGTGTGGTTTATATGTGACTAACGGCTACAATTTGCTCTTTGATATCGCTGCTTCCGCCCCCCCTTCGACATTCTGCCACTCGGGGGTTTGTGGGGGGTTTACATTCAGAAACGGAAGTCCAGTGCAAGTGTTCAGGTACTGTTGAGAACCATCTTGTTTTCAAAAACAATAGCAAATAGTAACAAGTGTAAATTAACAAAAACAAATATTTGTGAGTAAAAAAAAAATGAGAGAAAAAAAACATTAAATTATAATTCATTAATTGTCCTTTTAAACATATATTGCTAGATATTGTCCATTCCTGTCCCATCTTTTTTGATTGGAATTGCATCGTGGCTTTCACACCCTTTTCATCGCGTCTTCCCAGCCGTTGCCTTGCCGTGTCGTGACATCGCATGTGTCTCTCGCATGCCAAAACTTGGTGCGTCGCTTTTCTTGTTTTGTTTAAAAAGTCCACTCCCAAACCCCTCCTCCTCTTCCTCCTCCTTCCCAACAACGACCCTGAGTTTTGGTGCCGTTTATTTCTGCACGTGCATGCAAACAGAATGCCGGTTGCACTCGGAGGGGTTTCTTCCTATACATAATTAGATTTTTTTAAATGAGTTATAACAAGTAAAATCATACTATGATGTAGTCTGTAACAAACCATGAAGCCTGAAGTGAATGGAAAACACTCGGGCACAATGTGCGAACATTCATTTCACTTTGTGTTTGATTTTTTACTTGGTGTATTTAGCTGTTTCTGTTTCATAGTTTTTTTCTTTGCTCTTGTTTTCTCATTTACCAAATAACGTCAATATTTGTTTTGTTTTTATTATGTACGCGTTTTCATGACCACCCATCCAAAGTAGTGTTTTCCACTTTTCCACTGTAAAGTCATCCAATCTGTCTGCAATAATACTGTACGGGGTCAAAGTGTAACTTTTGAAAGTTATTCCTGTGCAGGTTCATGTATTTGAATTGCAGCTTGCCGTCAAGTTATGTCAGAACCACTTTGTCCGATTGTTATGCAGCGTTACGTAAAATTGTAGTTAAACCCGGGGGGTGAAGGCACGGGTGGAAATGCTATTGAATGTCTTTTTTTGATAAAAGATTTGAATTTGCGGGTAAACAAATGCGTACGCACAAAATGTTGAGGACAACGGAACGCATTTTTCACGAGCGTAAGAGCCGAGTTAAAAACTCTCACCGGGCACATTGCTGCTGCAGGGGGGGGGGGAGCCATTTATCTCCCCAGGTGGGGCAAGGGGGGGGATGGCGTTGAGCAGTAAAAGTATTTTAACGCACCGTTTTCTGCCACGACAGCAGAACAACACAGCAGCCAGTGTAGCGAGCAGTGGGAAAGAGGGCTCCCCTTCTCCAGCACTGGTACTGCATGCTTGTGTTTCTTTTACGTTTGATTTGGGTTCATTAATTCCCTTTATTTTCTCTATGAAGTAGTGTAACATTGTCACGCAGTTCTAACATTTTTGTTAGGGTTTATTGTTAACGCGAGGGGAATTTTGTTTTCCTCCGTCTGCCCTAGCTGGTTGGTTTGTTTTTCGTTGTTGTTTAACGATTTAAGTAATTTGGTTGAACCGTGTTTTATTTGCGATGAACATTGATTTATCCTCCAGTTTTCCTCCCTTCACGTTGGGATTTGTTTTACAGTGCACCATGAGTTCACTTTAGAGTAGCAACATATGTTGATAGTTTTGCATGGCTTTTGTGACTTTAGTTTCTTTATATTATTCTTTTAACGTATTTTATATACACACACACACACACACGTTTGTGTGTGTGTATTTATCTGAATCTTAAATCATAACTTTTTTGCTATGAAAATGTCATTTTTCATCGTTTGATTAGCTGCTGCATTTGTTCACTGTTCTCTAATTGCCTAATTTTGATCTCCACTGTTTATGATGGTGGCTGACAGTGCTAATCCACTCATCAATCAATAATGATAATATATACACACCGATATTCATTTTGATTTTGGTATATTCACTACTAAACTTTTTAATTGCGCTAAGTGAGTTGAAATCGTTATGGAAGGCAATTTGTGTATGTTATTTATTACAAACTTTATTTATTTTGTTTGCCTTTTAGTTTTTATCCTAGTTTTAAAACTGACCTTGGCTCAATGGCATTTAATTTTATTTTAAACTTTGCATAAAAAAATACACCTTGCAAAAATGTTGTACTTGTAATAACAGTCTTACACTTGCATGATTGCACGCCATCCATTGAATGACCAGACTTCAGGGATGAGTCGTCTTTCAAGTGTAATTTACCTTTAATGTAAAGTGAGTAAGAATTCGGTAGTGTGCCAGTGTTCTTTCTTTATACTTTTGAGCACAAAGTAAGGTGACTTGAATAAACAGTATTGGTACAAATTCACAGAACTGCTCATTTTATTCTTATTTCACATCTTTCTTTTTTGGAGACATTTGGCATTGTATAAAATAGCCAAAACGTTTAAATGTTTCTTCAAATTAAAGTCTCCCAAGTAGTAGTACTCTAAAAAATGAGTACAATTTTGTAAAAATAAAAAAATGAGCACTTCAAATTATCTAGCTGGGTTTAGTCATTGCTTAAACTTTTTTGCACTTGATATGGTAAAGGGTAAAACAAACGGCTGGTAATGCATGCATTTGCGATGCACATCCCACTTTATTTGCACGCAAACGAACGAAGCACCCTTTGTGTCCATATACATGACCCAGACGGTTTTAACACCACAAAATGTTCATGAAAATCACAGCCCTGTTTTAGCACACATGAAACCAATGTAGGGGACTTGTAGTTGGCATTGGCCACGGAATGCATTTTTGGCACATTAGGAAGGATTAAATACAACCGGTATTCTACTTAACCCTCTTGTCTACTTCACTCATTCTTCAGGAGCCTCAGACCACTGTTATCCACAATCCGTCAAATGGAGCCAAGGTATTTTTTTTGTAAGCCATGGTGTTGTCCATGGTCTCATTCTATAAACTTTGACCACTGCCCAGCAGGGGATCAAAGTCTGTCCTGCACAAGTCACCAATTATTATTTGAGTGCTTCCTTGTCCACATTAGCAGCATCGCTTTTGGGGGGTTGACTTCACATTTAGACACCAAAACTATGAATTTATCATTGTGTGTAATCACGCATTACTGCCATGCTTGGGTGTGTGTGTGTGTTGGCTGGCTTCTTGCGTTACGTTTTTTGTTTAACCGTCCAAGGTTTTTATTTGCTCACATTTTAAATTGTCTGCAAAGCATACTTTTGTTTTTCACATTTTTTAAGAATGTGGTAGGCTTCTGAGAGAAAAATATTTATTAAAAGCACCACAATATAAATAATGCCCCCAAAGAAATCCACTGAATAATTATTGATTTGATCGCCCAATATTTTATTCCACCAACAATATCCATAAATAAAAACAAATTATTGACACCAAATGATGTCATCTCTGTTTCATAATTATGCTTGCTAAAAAAACAGAAACTTTGATATGAGTGTGAATATGAAAAAAATTAGTTGACAATCTCGTCATAGGTGCAATGTTGTACTTGGCTATTGAAGTGCCATATTGCACCAGATTTAATTTCACTTTTGTGAATACTCAGCTGTCTCTGAAGTTAATCACACAATGAATTATTCTTGGCAGCCTTATATTGGATTGTTTGACCTATTTTGTTCGACTCGTCTTCATTTAAATCAAAATAACACTCATATTTTCTTAGTCTTTAAAATTGCTCAAAAATATGCATTGCCATGTGACGTCTGGAGCAGTGATTTTCAAGAGTCGTGTTAGATAGGATAATATCTCAACAGACACTTTCCATATGCGGCATGTGGAGGCATGGGTTTGTTTTTCTGTTAACAATGCCACGAAAAGGATGCATTGTTTTGCATGAGAGGGAAATGTGCATCTTGTTGGAGTGGGCCATCGTCCTGGTGACATGAATGCATCTTGCTGGAACGTGAATGAACTTGTAATTGCTCTCTCATTACTCTGCAAAAAGGATGGAAAGCCTTTATTTTCCATTGTGGACATTTCTCAACAATAAACGATATAAACATGCGGTGACAGAAGGTCATTTAAAGTATAATGGATGGTGCAGTAGTTGCTCCGATTGAACTAAAAAACAAAGGTTTTCCTAAATTCTTTGATTCATTATGTCTTGTGCATGTTTATTTTCTTCAAAGTTGTGCTTACTTTAAAGAGACACTTGCCTTGTCAAAACACGTCTAAAGTTACTCCTGTGTGAATGCACACAACAGCTTACTCTCACCCATCACGTTTTCAAAGAAATATAAATCAGACTTAAGATTAAACACCGTAACCAGGTTTGTCTTTATTAATTTTCATGCGGTCGCATTATGTACTAAGCTGTGCACCAACAGTTCTCAATCGCCGCTGCTTTTGCTCACTCCGGCCTTCTGTGCCTTCTTTACTTGCGAGTGGAGAGGATAAACTCGGTAACAAGTAAAGATTGCAGTTGGCAGCCAAGGAAAGGCTAAACTGAAGTGACGGTTGAGGATTGCTGATCACGAAGCACCGATTCAAAGCCAATCGCATGGACTTGGTATGACCGAGGCATCTTTCTTTAAAGGCATGTCCACTAGCTAAACGTTGTGCAGCATGACAACCGTAACATTGCCACCTTGCAACTCGGATATTTCGGATTTCCCACTTAGCGATATGTCGTGTACTGTACTTGGACATGGCAGCTCTTCGTGTACAGTTGAGACATATTTTGGTTTGACATGTAGTAAAAAAAACTGGATACCCTTTGTTGAACTTTGTTTAATACGACGATTTGTTGAACTGTATGCAAACCCACCATTTGGGTTTACAGCAACAAGAATACAAAATAATAAAACAATTCTGGTGAGATGTTTAATTCTTCCAAGGAGAGATAACCGAAAGATTGTCGCACACGAAGATATAGTGGTCTAATTTTATCATTTACAGATGTGTCCATGCAGTGGTGTATTTGTCTCTTATTGAATTTCATTAACTTTTATTGCTTTAAAAGGTCTTTTTTTTGTACGTCTTCATTACTTGTTTTGTTTTTACCATTTGCCCTTCATGCTTTCTCTGTACCATTTCTTTATTCCTTTGTGGAATGCTTACACGTGTTTTAGTTATATCAACAGCAGTGTTTTTTATAACAACCTAAATGTTTAACGTGTTTTTTTTTCCTGCCTCATTGTATTTGTCCTTTAGTCCATTTGTGTGTCATAGTACATATATTGTTACATTGTCACTACTGTTTGTACACGCACATACAGAGATAACATCCAGTTTAACACGTAGGCTTTCGCGACCAATATTATTCATAATAAACGTTTTTGGGTTAGATCGCGTTATTTATAAATGTGTCGTAACCCTCCACCACCCGACATGGCCAATCGAGAAAAAAGTGTCACGTTGACAAAAGACAAATAGTTCACTACTTTAGCCCACCGGTGTGTTGAAGAGTGAATCCACAACATTTACAGTTTTTTTTAGTACGACGTTTCGCTGGTAATTACATCCAGCATCATTGGGCAATTCGCCAGAATGGTGAGGCCCTCACTTGCTCCCGGTCTTAAATAGAGCAGCAGGGTGATGTCATCATTTAAAAAAAAACTGTAAATGTTAAAGATTCACTCTTCAACACACCGGTGGGCTAAAGTAGTGAACTATTTGTCTTTTGTCAACGTGACACTTTTTTGCTGATTGGCCGTGTCGGGTGGTGGAGGGTTATGACACATTTATAAATAACGCGATCTAACCCAAAAAACTTTATTATGAATAACATCCAGTGTGTACCCCATTTACTGACTGGTCGCCCCAATTAGTGAAGAGCATGAGTTGGAAAAAAATATTTTGTTAAAGCAAAAAATTAACTGTCCTGTGATTAAAACTGACACTTATCGAACATTCCTTTTCTAGAATTTGCTTCACACGAGCAATTAACCTTTTTACCGTAACAATACCATACAACACTCTTGTTATTTTTTTATGACTGATTACACGAATTGAAAGTGATCTTAATATTTCACACCGATAAAAAATAATTTACTTCTAAATGTTTGACAATTTATGTTGAGGCAAATATGACGTGCCAAGTTGTGTAAAAAAGGAGCATTATCTTCTTAACAATGTGTACTAACTGCCTGTACATTGTTTGGCCTTCTACGCAGGAATCTTCCGAGAGCAGCAATACTACAATTGAGGATGAAGACGTGAAAGGTGAGTCGCAAATCCGAAACGGCTGTTAACTTGCAATTTTTGCGATTTCATAACGAGCGCAAACATAACACGGCGAGCTGAACATTTTTAAACAATACGTGGAGTAAATGTGCCCAGCAGACAGACGCCTTCTGGCTGCATAGCAGCATACGAGGGAGATGCTGATTAAGTGAGGCGATCCAGTGATGTGACCTGAAAGGCCATGTGGGAATAAATGAAAACAAAACAAATTGAATTGTTTTTCAAATTGTCTCTGCTCATAACTTCACATTGTGATTGCAGTCCCCCGCCGAACTCTTCGTGTTTCTTTGGTTTTCCCCTGTACAGTGTTCTGCAAATATGATACGCCTGTGCTGGTGTCGAGACTTAATTATTAATGAGTGTGCGGTGCTGAAGAGCCACTTACAGTGAAATATTACAGCAGCGCTCATGTTCATAGGACCCCGCTGTTTTGAAAGGATATATTGGGTTTAGTAATCATTGCATAACGATGGTCATTTGCCGGTTATTACACCATGTTCCCACAGTTGAGTTATCCTGCATGTTTTGTACCTCATCATGTTTAGTTTTATTCCTTTTTTTTCGTCATTGCTCATTTTTGTGCGTGTGTTTCCTTTCCACCCCCCCTCCGTACCCTTTTATTTTCCTCACCCTAAAAAAAAAACACTCGCCTGGATTGGTGTGATGCCCCCCCACCCCCCCCCCCCCCCCCCCCCCCCCCCCACCCACACTGCTCCCTCCTCCCTCCACTCCTTGCCCGATGCATGCAGCCGCGAAAAGTGCAGAGCAATCGAGCGCAGTTAAACGGACGGAGCCAGCGGCCCTGGCTAATGCTAGCGCTAATACGAGCCCGACGGTTAAGCCCACCCAAAGCCACTCGCTCCAGCTTTCTGAGTCCGATCGCTCCAACTCCGTGCAGTGTAAGTCATAGGGGAATGAGTGAATGTGAGGAAAGCTTGCATGTACCTGCCAAGCTGTGGGAGGAGCACTCTTTAGGGCGATTCTCCCAGATGTTGGCAATAATAATAATTATAACGTGTTTTGTAGGAGTTGAGAAGTTCATTTTGTGAACCGAGGCAGAGTTTTTTTTTATGAATACATATTTTATGGGAGGCAGAGGCGTTGGACATCCGTGACTAATAAACCAATTGGGTTCTTTTGAAAATAGGAGATCCTTGACAAGTTTGGAAACCGATACCCGATGTTGCCTGGTGAAAATGTGCATTGTATTATGGTGTGACCCAGCGCCGAGTATCATTGCCATTGTGAAAAGGGACGCTCTTTGGGGGTAACCCGAGTCCCCCAGGCTGTTGCGTCACATAGTCACGCTGGCTTGTGGCAGTAGGGGGATACAGACATGGAGAGTCAGCTGAATGGTGAGTAGCCGCCTCCTCGGCACTCTGGAAATTTGCTAAATTCGACAACACGTTCGTAGCCTGGTGTCTCGTGACGGAGTTGCTGAAATAGTTTTTGGAAATGTCAACAGGTATTTGTGTGTCTGTCTGTGAATGTATTTAAATGATCCATAAAAAAATAGTGTCAAAGTCACCTTGCTGCTGGGCTCGGCGACGGGGGAAGCGTTAGAGATGAGAACAGAATTGCAGTGCGGAACCCACGAGCTTTGCATATCTGTGCCTGAGCCAAATAAATTCTGCCTTGGTTAGCTGGCTTCGCCGTGTAATGACATCAATGCCAGTGGAATAATTTGCTTTGAGCATGGATGGGAAGCTTAAAATAGAGTCTGGATTAGTAAGCAGGTAGATATTTTGCTGCTGTGTGTGTTTGCGCATTCAGTATACAGACTCGTAAATGTCTCGCCATAGTTTGCATGCTTTTCCCCCTTCCTTTGGTGTTTGCGTTTGGTTTTATATATTGGTATGATTTGTTTATTTGAGACAGACATCACCATTGCTTTCATTTGAAGGTTGTGTTATTTATCCTTTTCATTTTGACACAAAGTATTGGCTCAGTGATGTGATGTAGCTGTCCTCGCCTCCATACACATTCCTCCAGTTATTTTAGTGACGGTTCTTGTTAAACAATGTGCAGCCTAGAATTTGCTTTGGTGTGTTCTGTCATCCAAGCCCAGGTGTCATCCAAGCCCAGATGTTTTGCATAGATAAAACTAACAGATTAAAATAGCATTTTTAATTACATCTCTCAGCATTTACACATTCGGTTGTCTCAACACCTGGTGCCAGAGTATCGCATATACAATGCTTGAGAGTAAACAGGGTTGACAGAACACGTCTCGGTAGCTTTGTATGTCCAGAAAACCACAAACCATGGTGATTGCTTATTAACAGTGTGCAATTTGTGTGGTTTTCCGTGTTTGTGAACGCATAATTGACCCGAGATATTTTCTCTTATTCCCCGCACACACGTGACATTTTAAACTGCTCTGCCTCGACATCCCCTGCACTTGTTGAATTGCACTCTATGCGTTTCCTCATATTGACTGCCATCTCCTTAATTGCATTCATTTTGTTTGATCCCTTGTAATTGTTTGCCATAATACACCTCTGCTGCATGGAATATATTAATATATAAAAAAACGTCTGTCGCTTAACCCCTATTCCAATTGTTGCTTTACGCTCTTGTCCTTGCTACCCATTCCATTCCTGTCCGCCCCCCCTCCACCGCCACAATCCTCGCCTCCCGCATTCATCTCTCTTTCCCCCCCCGCTCCTCGTTATGCTCCACGCCGCTCGCTTGCATGGTTGCCTGGCGACCGCAGCACGCAAGCAGGAGATAATCAAGGTGACGGAGCAGCTCATCGACGCCATCAACAATGGCGACTTCGAGGCTTACTCGTAAGCGAGCGGCATCAGCCTCCACACGTCAGCGATTTACACCCCACCCCCAACCCCCCTTTTATTTAATCGGTCATTTTATTTCTCGTCCGTTGCGGGGTCCTCTATTTATGGCCAAATTAATGGCAGTCATGTGCACGAAATATTAAGCAGGGTTTGCCGCTATAACCCTGTCATTGAATTTTGCCTTTTCATTGCAGGATTTGAATTATTTTTTTACTGCAGTTGATTTATTAAAGAACCCTCCCTGAGTTGTCTGATTTCCAGGATTTATTTTGCTAATGTTGAGGATGACATTATCAACATTTAAGGTCAATTACTATAATACGGGAATAGCAAAATGCTATCATGGCAAACAACATTTCTTAATATTTGAAGTTATTAAATGCTTGTCAATTTTCAGCAATTGTTTGTACCAATTGTATTTTATTTGCTTTTTGTTCACTTGCTGCGTATTGCGCCACATGCAGGAAGATCTGTGACCCCGGCTTGACCTCCTTCGAGCCCGAAGCTCTGGGTAACTTGGTGGAGGGGATGGACTTCCACAAATTCTACTTTGAAAACCGTATGTTGTGTGCATGACACTGTTAAACCATGCAGTAGCCCTTATTTAAACCGCAGAAAATAGCTTCATTTGTGGATATTTTTCGAGGTGTAACGATGCATCAAATCACAAATTCACATTTTCTTAAAGCTCCTCACATTGGATCACGTGTTTAAAACATTGATGTAATGGTTGCAGTGAGCCCAACAGCTACTAGAGGCACTGCCATTAACCACAGTGATTAAAACAAATATTGATTATTTAATTGTGTTGCGACACTGAATCGTGATAGTTCTTCCAATTGTCTTCGTGATGAATCGTTAGACCTCTCGTTATTATGTCACAAAGATACCAAGAGGCCCATTTCAGTGCACGTTTTTATACCAATTTAGTTTTGTTTTAAGCATGGCCTTGATTCTAAAGCATTTAAGCATTTTATTGAAGAGAAGCCAAAACAAATGTTTTTTTTCCCCATTGTAAAATAATCGGGTAATGTAAAAAAAGGGGCTATGGGGAGAGGAAGCGCAGAATTGAAGTGCATGGAGAAATGAAACCCGCTCGGCCTTTTCAATGCAGTAACTTGACTTTTGGCTCACAAGAAGGTGGCTGTACGAGAGCCTTTGCTGTTCCTTTCATCGATGCGAGTAGTTCACAATTTTTATTTTCTTGTCACCACCACCAGTCCTGTCCAAGAACACGCGCCCGATCCACACAACGATCCTGAACCCGCACGTGCACCTGATCGGCGAGGAGGCGGGCTGCATCGCCTACGTGCGCCTAACGCAGTACCTGGACGGCTCGGGCCTGCCGCGCACCCAGCAGTCGGAGGAAACGCGCGTGTGGCACCGTCGCGACGGGCGCTGGCGCAACGTGCACTTCCACCGCTCGGGAGCGCCGTCTGCCCTCCCCGTCAAATAAGGTGAGCGGCTACCCGTTGCGTCAGACCCCGTCGTTTGTTACACGATGTCTCGGCCCTTCCTCTCTTATTCCTTCTGTACCCTTGGCACTTGAACAACAATAAAAATTGTTTACGGAAAATTAAATAAGGTGAGCGGTGGCGCAACTTGCCCACCTTCCCCCCCTATTTGTGGAGCCACTGAGCAACGATGACTCAAAAGGTTTGTGGGTTGTACCGCGTGCTGTTGAGCGCGATGTCCGACGTTTTTCCTCCCGTGTTGAGGGCTTCTTCAGCAAGTTGTGCTGCTGCTGTACAGCCCTCTGATGTGTTTTTGGGTTGTACCGCAAGTTATTCGGCACGATGTCCAACGTTTCGCCACGTGCTGGGAGCTTCTGCGGCAGTGTTTTTCTTTCCGAATATTTTCGGTTTTCATTGTAAACATTTTCTATCTGGATGTGCTGGTTTCTTCTACATGTGTCAACTGTTGGCCCATAAATCCCTCTTTAACTCTGAAGGCTTTTCTGGGTGCATAAATAATAACTAATTGCATGTAAATTATTATTTCTTCAATAGATTGTTTTTACAGACATGTTACTTTAAAAATGTATAACAATAATACATCTTGCCAAAAATGCAGTATTCTGAACATTCAATGAGCCCTTTCAGCCCACCTTGACACAAACTGAAACCATAACCCCCCTGAGTGAGGTCTCCACTTTGAACAGAACCATGATTAGAATCTGGGTGTTTTGAAAGTGGTCCAGTGCACTGCACTAACACAAACAAACAAGCCTGCCTGGATCAAGATTACTATCTTGTGCTCTCTCAATGCTAATCCCACCGCTACTGGCACCACCACTGGCCAAAGCCATTTGTTGGACTCAGGAGATTGTGAAGGTTGGCAGAAGTTGCAATCATGTTGTCGTGACTTTTGAGTCTAGCCTTGTGCGTCACCGCTTTATCACCAATATTGCTTGTGATAAGGTAATGCTCTTAGTAGAAACCTTGTAACCCCAAATGCTTAATTTGTCAAGGTGGGCACGGTTGATTTTGTGGCTGAGATATGTGGATGATTGCATTGCCGAAGTGTGTCGCGAGGATAAACGATACTTTGACTGGGGTGTCGGTGTCACATTGCTGCAGTGTGGTGTGGGTAATTGCATGACAGCACGCTTAAAATAGTCGTGTTGAATATAAGGCTATGTGGTCGGGTGAATGATTGCGTATATTATATATGATTTGGAAAGTTGTGAGGTTGCACCGTGGAGTATGTTATATTCCTGCATTGCATGGTGCGGCTGATTTGTTTGGCTACATTAGTTGAGGATATTTGCGGCTGCATTTGTGCAACATTGTTGATTGTGCGGTGCAGGTCACTGTGTGGCTGCTTTGTGTGGATGGGTAATTGAGCGACCGCACCATACGATGTGAAGTGTGTCTGTATTGTGCAGAGCTGGAAATGTGCATGGCGTGTGTATAATCGCATTGCCTTGCTACATGTAAAATTCCGAGTTCGGTCATCGCTCATTGCCGATTTGTGTGGTGCGGGTCACCGCTCGACCGCTTAGCGCGGACGCGTCATTGCATGGCCGCGCTATAACACGCTCTGCACACTGGGGGCAGCGCTGGCGGTTGCGTCGCCGCACTTTTCTGTGCGCGCGTAACGTTTTACCGACGTAACCCGGTGTGTGCTCGCGCGCGTGTCTTTTGTGTTGCCGTGTCACGCAGGCCGAGCGGGTGGTCTCGGCGATGGTGTGCTCCTTTGTGAGGCAGCCTCGAGCGAGCCGCCAACAGCGTCGCCCGCCGGGTGTGCGCAGCAACGCATGTCGCGCCATCCCCTCCGCCCGGCTGCCTGCTCCGTAAAAAAAAAAGCACGTGACTCCATTGTCCTGTCGCGTCGCACTCTCTCTCTTTGGTGGATGTTTCAACTTGTTTCAGCGTACCGCACGGCGGCGCATAATACTTAAGCTAAAAAAACGGAAAAAAAAGTATATGTGTCATACATATAGCTGGCCAGGATGAAATTGTTGCATGAATTTTCTTAAGTACTGAAATTAAAATTGCAAAAAAAGGTAACGTTTCATATTTTTTTTTGTTTAAAAATTATCACCATGGCATGAAATTGTCACGTTGGTGTGCTTACAATTAGGTGTCGTAAATGGTATTGGATATGTACGTGAGCATTTGAATTCATCAGAAGTGATTTCTCGTGGAGGTGATGCAAACAAAAGAAGCATCATGCAGCTGTTGTTTTTTTATCATTATTATTACTATTATTAATGTTATTCTTACATGGAGGATCATCGTGTTGGGTGTAATTGTCATGTTGTAGACTGGGGAGGTTTATAAAAGCTTCCACTGAGAAGAACATTCAGAGGAACAGTCATTAAAGGTATCAAGCTGTGATGAAGCTTCCACTAATCAGAAGGTGTATTAGTTTGATAGAGGTTTCCGATAACAATGCTTTTTTGAACGATCATTTTAATTTAAAAAATGTTTCCGTTTATTTTTTTGTTTTATTTCCCCGCCCCCCCCCTCCCCCACCACCACCTCATGTAAAGTTCCTTGGGGCTGAAGGTGGAAACGTCCCTAGCTGTGTGTGGTGTAAGGTCTCCTACGCGTGGCTGAGAATGTGGAACTACAGAAAGATCACAAACCTTTTATCCCCGTTCCCGTGTGGAAACGGAGCTGTAGATTACGTTGGAGTTTGTATCAGGGCGGGGGGAGGGGGTGAAAAAGACGGCGGTGTTGTCGGATTCTCCCCGTCCTTTTGCTCCCCCACACTTTACGAGGGGGCTAAGAGGCGCAGCAGAGTTGGGGGGGGGGGGGGCTCGCCACTCCTTCTGAGAATGCAGGCAGTTGTGCGTATGATGATGGCCGGTGCAGGGTATGTGGCTGGGTTTGAGTTATATTCGTTATTTTCTTGTTTCAAGTCATCGTGGCAGTGCTGCGTTGAGTATCGGGGTCTGTTGAGTTGCCTTCCCCCCCCCCAGAGTACTGGGTGAGTGCAGAAGGCCAGAACACCGATGTGAGTGGGATTGATGAAGCCTTTTCTCGAAAGTGAACTTTCATATTTTTAGCATTGTAACATTTTCGGCAATGTTCTCTTTTTTGCGTTTAATTGTATTTGTATATTCCAGGCTTTAATTAAAAAAGGCTTTGGAATTTTTTTTTTTACAATTTCATATGTGTGCGTGCGTGTGTGAGAGAGCGCGTGGGAATTTTATTTCGGTTTTGCATATCGATCACTAATTGCTAGCAACTACTTTTTTCGTGGCTATTTTTTGGGGTTTTTTTCGTGCAATAACTTATTTCCATGATTGGTTTGAAATAACAACAGCACAGATGAAGCACTGCAGGCAGAAATAAGGGAAAGTAAAACAAGTTTTTAGGTTTATATGACATTTGAATTTGACAGTTATTAAATTGTAGTGTATTACATTTTTAATACAATTTAGGTATAGATTGGTAAAAATAAAGGAAGTGCTGTTTTTCAGTGTATCACTATCATGTCTGATATGCAACTTTTAAACACATTGCAAACAGATTAATGCCTGCCAAATAAAGATTTAAATGCATGTACTGCTTATTTATTTAAAACAAAAATAAGAAAAAAACTTAACGTGAACTGGTATGAAATATTAAACATATTAAGTTGCAGAGCTTAATTAAAAAAATTAACAACAAAAAAAGACAGTGTAATCAGTTAATCTTTCATTACAAATTGAATGTTATATTTGAACACGGTAAATGTAGCCTGCTCCGTTGGTTACCTTTTTAGAGTCTTGTATTTGAATTAGTTTTTTTCTTCCTGGAATGCTTTTGAGTTGTATCATTTCTAAGCATGTTGTTCCTCGTGTTTTACTTATCTGAGCAACACAATGTGCAACTTTAGAGAGGGCGTCGACCAGTCCAATGCCTTCTTCATCCGAGCGTGTTTTTAGAGAGCAAAACGTGCACGGTAAAAAAAAATATATATCTAGGATAACAAACAAAAAAAATAAACAATCGTTGAACGTTAATCCATCTCGCGCGCGCGGTGCACGGCACTCCAGTTTGCAAGTCGTAACAAAATGTGCACGGGTGTTGTTTTTTTCGCTGAAGAGCTGATGTTGGTCAAAGAGAAAGGTCTGCGGGTTGGCAGGAATCGTTTATTGACTTCCTGAGTGCTTACATTTAACAACAACAAAAAATAAGATAACAGTATTTTGTGAACTGTAGAACTTGGGGCGTAGTTACATTTTCTATCTGAAGAAGTAGAAGAGAATTAAATAAAAAAAGGAACAATTTAGGAGTGGATGCAAAATTGAGGCCGTTTATTTGCAGGAATGTGAAAAGATAGCAAGGACGATACCCGCCCCCCCACCCCTGCTGCCCCCTCTTCCCCCCCTTTTGGTGAACATAGTCCGTTATTTTAACTCAAATAGTTTATAATCGCTTGCTGTATGCTGCATGATGACGTAGTGTAATGTTGTTGGCAGGAGTCGGGCTGCCTCTTGCGTTCTGTAACCCGTATGCCCGATTTGCTCTGCCCGTAGCTCTTTCCTTCAGGATAAGTTCTTTCACTCTTGATTTTTTGGGACGTGTTGTACTTCGATATTTTTCCCTGCAAGACGTGTCGCATCTTGTAGAAAACAATAAATTCGCTTATTGAGACTGTAAAGAGGCGTTGCGTCGTGTCTGTGCGTGTCGATCTGCACGATTGAATTAATGCGCGAGTGAACGGTTTGTGTGCGATGTTCATTGGAATATATCCTCGTCGTTCGGTTGTCATCGGTGGTGTAGTAACGACATCATCAGCTCAGGGGGTGCAGAAATCGGTCAGGTGGGGTCCCACTTTGATTTGCCTCGCACGGTCGCACAAAGGCTCCTCTTGCCTAATCACATCATCATTACGCTCACGGTCTCAAACATTTCAAACAGTCTGCCTCAGCAGCAGACCACGCCTTCCCACCTGATGACAGACACTTGTGTTGCGCCCGAAACGTGATTTATTTGATTTTATACCTACGTGACTTTACCGAAAATACCAGAGGATATCTCATGTTGGTTGTCAAAGGGGCCGCCAACTCGTAGCTTTGGCCACCAGGGAGGGCCAAGGCACCTGCCCAACACGCTAGTAATACTACTGGCTGTCACGTGGCGGCTGACAAAGAGGCACAGCTACTTCCAAGTCTTCCTTTCTCTGGTCGTGGCCGATCGCTTCCTGTCGGTCAACGTTTCGAGTTGTCCTTTGTGTCGTTAGAGGCTGCCCTCTTGCGTGGACACCCTCTAACTTTTGTGTTCCTCCCCACATAGCAGTGCCGGGATTTTGGTGGTAGTTTGTTGGCCTCCATTGTTTTACATTTCCAAACCAAAGAAGTCTGCATCTTTATCATTTGCACCAAAGTCTCCCGCTGGCCTCGCGTTTCCCCTGTGGTTTTGTCGTGGCAATATTCCCGGGATCCTTCTCGGCCAGTTCATCTCTGCAACCAATAATCTCTCATCCTCCCACCCCTTAGGGTCCAGTCACGAAAACTTCAAATCTAGATTATCCAGCATTTAGATCCATAGAGTAAAACGGATCACAAATGCGTGGAATGGGATTTAAAAAAAAGATTTGATTGTTCTATATCTGAAAATATGAATTTAGGATAATGGTAGATAAACACACAACAGACAAAATCAACAAACTAATCAATTATTTATTCCAATCGACTTAATTGAATCGCGGTGGAATGGTGAACTGTGACGCGCCATTAAAGGAAACGAAGAGAAGCAGGTTTTTTGGAACGCTAATGGCTTTTATTTTGAAACGTGGCTAGGTACGTGTAAGTGTGCTATTGACCACCCATATATAAGACTGCAATGCGCAATATAGGCACGTGTGTTGCAGCACCGTCACCCCGACGGGATACAAAACGGTCGTGGTATCAAAAACAGTGCACGGGGTTATCGATCGTCGCGTCACCTTACAGCATTTTCAGTGAGTTACAAAACAAAGCGCATCCGCAATTATTGGGAGAGCGGCTTGCGTGCAAAACGCCGCAAGTGTCCAAATGAGTGTCGTGTATGCGACTCACTCGGTCAACAACAACAACAGTACAGTGATGTCTAATAATAATTGCAGACAAAGCAGGACAGCATCTGCGGAGGTAAACTTTAGGAACGGCATGGCGCTTCTAAAAATAAGTGCCGCCGCCGGGAACGTTGACATCCTCGTGATAATGGCACGTGTGATATAGCTTCACGTGCTTTTATATGTTTGCTTATTATACACAAGAGGGTATGTGTTCTAAAATCCACGTAATGTCTCGCACGCGCTCCTACTCGCAAGGAATATTTGTATAAACGTATATTGTGTCTTCTGTTCCCTGGGTCGCGGTGAAGTCAAGCTATGACAAACATTTCCGCAGCGAAATGGCCTGAGTCAAGGAGAGGTTGGGTGGGTTTGTGTACGTGCACCTAGCCTGGCACAAGTGGGTGAATAGGTATTTTTGTTGTTGGTGTGTATTTAACATCCGACTATGCCAAATGTTGACAGTGGGGAGCACAGGTGGTGCATCTGTCAGCCTTCTCGGTTAACCCCTGACACCTGGGTTTCTTCCGTTACCTCCTGCCAGCGAGCCTTCACACCTCACGTGGCATCAAAGTGCACCTCACCTGGCACAAGCGGCTGGTGGTGACTTCGCCACTAAGTGGCGAATGGGTGTGTGTGTGTGTATGTTGTGTGTCTTCATAAACAGCACCTGCCCCAATAGTCCACGCTCTAGGGGGGAGTATTTTGACGCGTGTGTTTTTGTAAGTGCACATGTGAATGTCTGGCTCTTGCCAGACACATTTATCGACTTTCTTTTACTGTCTTCGTGACGCAAGCGGCATTAAGCAGATGCGGTCTGGTCCGAAACGTGGCGCTTCTTGCTAAATTTATGGAGTAAGGTGAAACTTTGCATCTTATACATCGTATTCATATACAGTAGTAAGTTGAATGTATCCTAATCAGCTTAAAAATACAATTTCCCCCCCACCCCCATCATCTTCCTTTTCATTATCGTAATCCTTGATTTAAAAGCTTTCCTGACTACAGGAATTCATATTCTTTGTGTCTTTTGGTAAAGTCATGTAGATTGATCGCAACGTTGTAGTTTTTTGTTATTTTGTTATTTTCTTTGAACCTATCTACGTGATTTTACCGAAAGACCCAAAGAATATCGTAATCTTTTTCATCCTCCGATTCACCATCATTTCCACAATCATCACCGCCACCGTAAATCATCCTCATCATCGAACATTGTCCATTCACTGCTGGGTGAATGCGAGCCTGCCGTGCTGGTTATGAGACACGTGGGCTTGGGCAGGACGCATCCCTAGAGGGATGATGACGGTGGCAGCCCGAAGGCTTGGGACGTGCCAGGCAAGGCCGACCACCGTGCTGATGGAGCGATTCGGATCGTGTGCAAGAATGTCCAACGCCAAGCACGCCCGGGCAATCTGTGTCTCCCTTACGACAACCAACGCAGTCCAAACAGACCACCGCGTGTGCCAAGTACATACAATCCTCGTGTTTAGTCGAGTCGGCCGACACGTGGCCAAGGCTTTCCAAATCGCACTTAGTTGTGCATGGCGGTTAATGGTAGGTGCTAAGGTCATAGACAAGTGCTTTTGCAATTAAAAGCGGTGATACAATATGAATACGCAGCTGGGCTGTGGCGTTGGCGATGCCTTTGATTATGTAAGTGCCAAATTATCACGACCACTCTTCGTCTTCGCCAGAGAAGGTCTGTCGATACGACATTCACTGCTTAATGCCACAAGTCGCCACTAGGGTCCCGTTGTGTGAGACACTGAGACCTGCTTAGATTAAATTATAACAACGTTCGCGGACCCAGCCCTCTTGTCAATCCACTGCTGAGATGAGGGCCTATGAACACATTGGCCAGAATACACCCAATATCAGATTGTATGGGATCTAAGCAGGGCTGAGCCTTGTTAGTGCCTGGATGGGTGACCTGCCATCAATGATGTTACAGGGCGTTGCGTGATTACGTTGTCAGCAGAGGACTTTCCACATTAACTCGCTCGCACTAACTAACCAGCGCGGTTTGGTCTCATACCTCCCACGACTAAGATTGCCACCTGTCCAGGATTAACCCGCTACGGGTGTCTTGTGGTCAAGTGGCAGGAACTCGTTTGTCCCGAGATCTGTTGGCATTTCGTTGAGTTGTATTACGGTGCACTTGCACAGTTTTGATAGCGGTAGGCTGACTGAGAAATATGTCTGGGTTTGGTCTGCTGCGGAAAAGGTGGCATCCCTAGCCACAACCCTGCCTCACACTGCACTCTAAATCATTTCCATAAAATGTGAGCCCTCTGCCAAACACCCGAGCGCCGTGGCCTTCTTTGGTTTCAGCATTTCTATCGCGATGTATTCTTTGGCATGTACACTATAGTGATATTGTTATCCGCACAATAACAACAACAAAAAACCATGTTGATCCAGCAAGCCGTGGGATCAGCACTAATAACATTAAACCGCAAAGTGTCTCGGGATGAAAGAAGAAAAAAATGGGGGGGGGGGGGGGCCCCCCCCAAAAAAAAACGTGACCCTTGGTTGGCGCGCGAGTGAAAATCGGGTACGAGTAATGACCCCCCCCCCCCCCGATGCCTTGGCAGATAACCCTGGAGCACAACATCAACGCTTTCTCCACGTGAAGAGGCTATTCGACGGCCGGATAAAAAAAAAACACCGCTCGTTCGGACCGGAAACAAATGACTATGCGCAAACAGGAGTGCCCCCGACAGCAACGCACAAGGGAACGCAAGAGGCGGCACCAGCATGGCTTTGCACGTCCAGATGCCATCAACATTCTCGCGCGATATTCCGACAAGAGCCTTTTTCGATCACCTGCTCACATACGTCCTCGCAATTCACCAAGTGTCCACCAGTGTCGCCAACTCACTCGGATAACTTGGGACGAGAGCACAGAAAATGGGAATGTACAAGAAAAAAATCTCGAAAATCACAGTAAATATGTGAGTTACGATATTGGGCGTTTGTATAATTACGAGAAATCTTTCAGAACATTTTCTGTACTCGGGTCCCTGTTATTGATTCTTCGTGTCATATTTACACACTACATACACGCACATATCTGCACAGTCCACATGCTTAAGATTGTCATAGCAATCAAACCTCCACGGCACATGCCACATACTCTATATTCCTTCTTGCAGCATGTGTCAAACAAGTGAAGTGGCCAGTAAATATTTTCAAAGGCAATTATTCACTTCAAATAAATTCTAAAAGCTTTAATGGTCAATATTTCCATCCGGAAATTACTAAAAATGATCCAAAGCACTTATTAAGAATATAAAGTGACTTTTTTTACTTTCACGCGTAACATATCGCGGTGTTTTGGCCTGCTAGTTTACTTAGGAAATATCCTAAACAAACATTTTATTATGTCCAACGTATTCAATTTTCCCTGCATGAGTTCGCTGAAACAGAAACTGTATATAACTTTAACAACATTCATATCCGGGAATGATTTCTTATTCTGTAAACAAAATAAATCTGTAGCCTATATATTGTCACATCCCAAATTTCCAATCGAAACGCCCGCAGAAGGCGGTGCATCACCGCGTGTTAGAGAGCGGCTGACGGAAGACGACTTCACAAAACTAATTCTGAGGCCCTTTCAGTTGTCCCCTCGTCCACGCGAGGTGGTGCACGACGGTTAACCCAAGTATTTTTTTTATTCGCAGGGCTGTAAATATTTCAAATTGTACAAAAAACATTTATTTAACGAGAGGTGTTGTGTGTGTGTGCAGTCATTGATGACTTGGGCTGAGACCGTTAACACCCCATTCTTAAGAAACCAGATTATTCACATCTAGCTTTAACGCGCATTCAAAGGCAGGATATCGGCAGAGCTCATGGTGCATTGTTCTAGATCATTGGTTCTTAACCTTTACGTGCAGCCTTGCACCCCTTTGGTTCTCAATCGTAAAAAAAAAAGATGTTCATAAAAAGAGGTTTGAAGAAACAAAGTAGTTGTGCTTACGTGCCCTGTTCTTTCATTTCTGTTTCGATGATTTACCTTCTACAAAAATCTGGCTGTGTCTCGCACCCCTAGAAAGGGTATATCGCACCCCCAGGGGGTGCACCCCAGGTTAAGAAGAACCACTGCTCTAAAGGCTATCATAAACCGTTCAGCCACCTACAACCACCTCTTTGGAGCCCATATTTCAAAGTTTGTTTCGAGCCTCGACTGTAACGAGTAGGTTTCTCGCCACACTTTAAACAGTGTTTGTTGTTGCGGTTTCTTTTTGAATCACCACGAGCGGCGATTCAACCTTGAGAGACCGGGCGATGCCTGTTGCGTTCTACAATTGCAAACACGGAAATATTTAAGTCGTCCTTTCCGCCGAAACGGTGACGATACACGCATTGTACAGTCCGCGTAAATAAATGAATTTGTGTTCGTTGTTATTACTATCGTGCCGGAACAATATCTTGCTTCTGTTGATCCTTTAAAACCTGACAGTTACGTAACGTGAAAGCTATACATGTCACGGGCTGGTGCGCGCGCGTTAAGGTATTTATTATTCAGCGTCCGTGGCTGCATCGTGTAACGTCCCTCTCTGTCTCTGCGCATAATTTTAAATGCCACAGCGCTCGCGTGCTCCGTCCGCATTGAACAGCAGCACTCATCACAAGTCGACACCTTGGACACGTGAAAGAGCCGCATGCGTATACGGATGAGAGGGTTAATCTTCGTGTGTCGGTGTGTACACGAGGGGGTGTATGCGCATACGTGGGGAGCGGTAGCGGAGGTCGCAACCGGGTACCCGATACCCGTACCCTACCCGATACCCGTACCCGGCTGGGTACGGGTACCCGTTTGCGACCCTAGTGCGGCCGGGTACGGGTACGGGTAGGCCGTGAGTCACTGGTGAGTAACTGTCACTCATTTCCCAACGTCTTGTCTCTTCTCACAATTCAAGTTCCTAGAATCAACTCACCCGCGCCTGCAACATGGCTTCATCCCAGAGGTTGCAATCAGGTACCCGATACCCGTAGCCTACCCGTACCCGGCCGGGTACAGGTAGGGTACGGGTACGGGTAAGGAATCAAAACCCGTTTGCGACCTCTGAGCGGTAGTACCGCGGTTAGCGCGCCGCACTGCGAACCTGGCAACCCGAGTTCGGTTCCCGCTCACGACCAACATCAGTGAAGATTAATTGAACCGGTCCTGGGCCTCCCCTAGGTCGACTCGGCCTCAAATGAGTACCTGGTGCGGTGTGGAAACATCACCACTCGGGAGACGAAGGCGGCCGGGCGTGGTCCTGGCCACCCACGTGTGCCGTGCCGGCCTTCATAGGTGCTCGCCAACCAGCACTTGCCCCAACAGTCTGTTAGCGCTGCACGGGGGATCTTTGTCTTTGTGTGCGGATGAGGCTCGCGAAGGATGCTCCTGGAAAGTTGTCGGCAGCCGCCCTCCAGCAACGATGGGATTTGGAGGCGCGACACTCGGCAATGAGCAGAGTACCAGGCCGCTGAGCAACACATTGGCACGGTGGTGAACGAAGGTGGCGCATTTGTCAGTCGTCCGGGTCAGTTTAAACCTGAACACCAGGAGCAGTCCCGTCACCTCATGCCAACGAGCCTACCGCACTTCAAGAGGCCCCAAAGCGCACCTAAGATGGCACGAGCACCTTCATCTGCCACTGAATGGAGATGATAGGTCGTTGTTTTTGTGCGTTACGGTCCATGCTTCCTTAATAGATGCTTGCTAACATCACTTGGTCATAGAGTCTCCGCAGTCATGTTGCATCTTTGTACGTGCTGTGATTGTTTGCGTGTGTGTGTGTGTGTGCGTGTGTGCACGGATGCACCGGTTTGCTGTCTCCTCTCGACGACAGAGACGTCGAGAAATACAGAGAGACACAGAGAGACAAGGGACATGCAGACATGGAGACATGGAGACGACAGATACAAAGAGAGGCCGAGGCACAGAGAGAGGTCAAGACGAAGAAGGCACGCGTACAAACAACAGGGAACAAAGATGCAGTGACAGCTTGACACAGAGACACGGGGGTGAGACAGAGGGAGACAATTTTCGGCGAGGGGTCGGAATCAAGCGGGGGCAGTGAGGGTTGGAGCCTCTCGCGCACAGACGGCAGCGCGCACATCTGAGGGCAGCTCGCTCGAAACGAGACAGCGACCGTGAGGGCCGATCACCGGCTCAGGCCCTGCCAGCCCCGGGGCCTCGTGTTGTGATCCCGACTCCCGTCCACGGGGGACACGAGGCCCGGCGAGCCCCGGTGCGAATCAACCCTCGCCATGCCCCCGCGCTCTCCGTCCGCGGCGGAGCTCAGAGACCTCCGTCTCGCCGCACCTCCAAACCCTAGGCGGCCACCGCAGCCCCCAGCTCCTCCAGCTCCTCCAGCCGCCGCTCCGATCCCTGCCCCCGCTCGCGTTCTTTGCTCGGGGCCGAACTGGAAGATCCGCGGCGCTCGCGAGCTGCCGAAGGAGCGCGGCAGGGTGCCCGCGGACCGGCGCACCGCCGCCGCCGTCGGGGACGACGACGACGCCGGCGGCGCGGGGTGGCCCGTGACGCGGTCGCGCCACTCCTCGGGCGGCCGCGGGAGGGTCTTGCGCCGGGCGGCCGCCAGCACGGCGCGGGCCACCATCGCCGGAGCGGAGGTCGCTTGGAAGGCGGCGTCGACGGAGCCGAGCGGGGAGCGTGCCGCCGCATCCCACGGGGAGAGCCCCGTGGGGGGCAGGCCGGAGGAGCTGGAGGAGGAGAGGGCCCCGCGCGGGCCCGAGCGACGCGGGGACAGCGGCGACCACGGGTGGGGGTCCGAGTAGGCGGAGAAGGCGTCCTCGGCTTGGGGCTTCCATGTGAAGTCCTGCGGCGTGCGCGCGGTGGACAGGGCCGACAGACAGACCGACTGTTGGATGGAGGGACAATGAGGAACAACGGACAAGCGGGAAGGCAGCCGCCGCGCAGTGAGCCGGCACCAACAATTGCCCAAGCTCAATGGTCCTCTACATATAAAGCTGCTAACGGCCAACTAAATGAGTGTTTACATTTGGAAGATAACCAGGGCACCTGGAGAAAACCCGCACATGTGAGGGGGAAACACTCTATCCCATACAGACAGAACGGGTGGAGAACACATTTTTGCTGTATTCTCCTGGTAAGCTAGGCCATGGAAATAGTTTCACAACATTTGTGTGATCTGCCAACCCAAGAGAAACAGGCACAGAGACACGAACTGACAGAAAAAAAACATGGAATAGACAGCAGACTCAAAGTGAGAGAGACTCATGGTCATGGACTGTGACACAGAAACAGAGAGAGACAGAGAGATCTGGAGAGATGGAGCCACTGAGATAGACACACAGGGCAGCACAGAGAAAGATGAAAATAGGCAAACGGGAAGATACAAATCAGAGGCAGACACTGAGAGCAATGACAGACAGGGATAGAGAGACACACACACACAGAGATATTGAGGGAGACAAGCTCAAATAATATTGTGGCCATGAGTGGAGTTTGGTACCAGGTGCGGTAGTAAATGTGAGTTTGACAAATTTCCTTCATGCTGCTCCCTGCAAGCGAATTGGGCAGTAATTCGCCCATGATTCACTTTTATCGGTCATCTCCAAAAAATTGCCACCATAAAACTTTTGTTTCCATTTTAGGTGAAACCTAAAAAGTGAAATGTTTGGTCCAGTACTTTTGATTGACTGCCCTGGGATATTAAAGTCGCGTAGCAATGCATTATTGAATCCATCCGTGTGGAGCTTTGAGCGTTTTCCCAGTCTACGCATGGGAGGTTTTTTTTCCTTTTCTAGCTTCTCCAGTTTGCTCACAAATACTACAAAGTTATGAATGTATTTGGTGAAATATCGTAACTCCAGACTAAAATCCAGGCTTTTCCTGGCTAAATAAATGGCATTTTAGTGCTATTTATTTAAGCAGGTAATAATGTTTGCTTCTTTTAGCAAGTGAGACCTGAATGACCGTAGTTGCGTGGAACCAACGATGATTAATTTCGTATTGGCCCATTAACTAATGTCAGCACACGTGCAATGCAATTCGCATTAAAATCTACACTGCGTTGTCGCTGAGAGTAGCATATGTTGTGGAGAAAAAAAATACTTATGTTGTTTATGCAATCGGTGATAGGTTTCATTGAAAGAAAACATTCATTTGAGTTTTAAAGTGTAATGATCCGGTTATACGTGTTCAGCCCACGTAGCAATTTTAGGCCTAATGTATTGCCCTTAAGCCTCCACCACCCGACAAGATTGTCACGTGATATTATATATAATTTGTGCTATTTATACACGTGCCAATGTAATTGATCAGATACTGACCAATAAAGCATCCGGCCGTGTCCGTCCGGTGCCTCTCTGAGCTGCATTGGCTTCCGATTCCCGAACGATTGTATTATAAGGTCGCACTTATTACACACAAAGTGCTTGCCAGAAAGGAACCACAATCCTTTGCTGATCTCGTCAAGAAGCACAAACCATCACGCACACTCCGGTCATCCTCACAGCAGCGGCTTTTGGCTGAAGCCATCGAACAAAGACGATCACCGCATCGAGCGCTTTCAGATGCGCTTCTGCGGCCGTCTGGAACGCTCTTCCTTCCAATATTAGGAAGCCACTGGAGCCATGCACTTTTAAATTATCTAGATTGAAAACTCGTTTCTATAAAACTGCTTTTTTGTGTTTCGTTTGTTGTCCTTCCCCCACGCCTACGATTAGCGTGGTTGGCTATGTACGGTGCGAAAAAAGTCCAACATACATACACAAAGCTCCTCGCTGAATTCAACATTTTTAAAGTTGGATTAAGAAATGTACATTTCGCCCATGCAGCTCCAGACCAAGATTTAATGTGGCAAGTTGACGGCAATAGTCACTGGATGTGGTAACCTGTCCTGGAAAACCAGTGCCAGATTAAGCTAGTGTGGGGACTGTAGCATGATGTTATAAAGGGGCCCTAAATAAAAAAAACACAAATATTAAAACATGTTTTACTTGCATAGTAAAGTAATTGTATTTTTTCATTTGCTGTACAGCCAGATAATACGACAAATTGCTAACCTTAAACACCCAGTCGTTCGTAAAAATCGAAGGTGTTATAGTACTATAGTAATAGAGCGAGTGCAGAATCACTCAACCGGAATTGATAGCTTGAAAGCATTTAGCGCAGGGGCCCTTGAAAGTGCGGGGCCCGTAGCATTTGTAGCTTATTTTGCTACGAGGATAATCCGGCACTGGTGGTAACGGTAGCGAGGGACAATGTTGAGTCGAGGCAAAGAAAATTGATTTTGCTGAGCAACGATTGGTCTACACAGCACACAACCTCCGGAAGTCACGTGATCTTCGTCGACGATTCTTATTGGAAGTTGCAATCCCATATGACCACCAGGGGGAGCAGCGATCACGTTTGCCAGAATCGGGCTGTTGCCGGTGACAATCACCAGCAACATTCGCCCGGAATCTTCTCCAGCTTGTCGTGGCCTTTAGGTTTATTCCAGACATCGCTGAACGATGTAGCCATGTGAACTGAGCGTATCACCAGCAGCTGCTAGCCAACCGCGTGGCTCACTCAGCAAGTCGTGATAAGGATGGGAAGGTTTTGAGTTCAAATCCAAGTGGGGAGTTGACTCAGCCCCTCAAGACATTGAGTCGTTACTAAAATGAGAACCACATCGTGGAAAATCAACAGCTGTGATCCTATGGATGTACTCGGTCACACCACGGGAATGTGGAACTTCCACCACTAAATCATGGTTATAAATGGAAATATATAAGTGCTACCCAGGGTGCAATTGAGCACGGGGCCCACTTTAGCTTTTTATAAATACATATGTAATGCGATAATATTGAACTCTTAGTCAATCCACGGCTGAATGAAAGCCTTTCCACAATGTGTTGGTTATAGGGGCTTGTGACCATACTTCACCACGCTGGCGGGGTTGGAGAAGGGCGTGTTGAGTGGCCCCAGGACCACTTCAAATGTGACTCCCCACTGACCTTAGCTTTGGCCAGGATTCAAACTCAGGGTCGCTGGGTTCGTGGCGCAATGCACTAACCACTACGCCCCCACACCCAATGCCGGATTATAATTATCCGAGTAGCAAACGTATCACATGCTACGTGCCCCGAACTTTCAAGGGCTCCGCGATAATTGCTTTCAAGCTATCAATTCCGGTTCAGTGATTCTGCACTTGCCCTATTAATATAGTACTATACTGCCTTCAACTTTTATGAACGACTGGGTGTTCAAGGTTAGCGATGTGTCGTGTTATCTGGCTGTATAGCAAATGAAAAAATATAGTTTACTATGCACGTTTAAAGTATATGTTTTTTTCTTCTTCTAGATTTGAAGTTTTCGTGACTGCAAGGATCCATACTCTTTGTTTTTTTTTTCGGTAAAGTCACGTAGGTGAAAACAAAATAAAATAAAAATAAAACACCTAAATTAAATCACGACGTTTCAGAAGCAACACAAGCTTCCGAAACGTTGTGATTTAATTTAGTTGTTTTATTTTTTATTTTATTTTGTTTTCACCTACGTGACTTTACCGAAAAAAAGCCAAAGAGTTTATTTATTTATTTAGGGCCCCTTTATAACATATGCTGCAGGCCCCACACTAGCTTAATCCGGCACTGCCCACACCCCAATACACAGGTCATGTAGCCTAAAATAAACAGTGATAGAGATAATCAAGCCAGTTGGGCTGCTTTGTCCTCTGCGTCAGACAAATGTCTATGGCTGTTTGCCAATTTGGCGCGGGACGGTCCATTGATTAAGATTTATTCTTTAGATGATGACGCACGCTTCCAAAACGCGGCGCGTAAGATCCGACGATTGTAAATTATTGTGTCGTAATATGTTCACGTGACCGCAGCAGCAGCAGCAATATTGCATTCGCCGGCCCTAGGAGGGAGCGAATCAGCTCGGAGTCGTTACGTCGCCCGCGGTCTATCGGAGCTGGCGACTCTGCGTTTGGCCTCATTAAAGGGACGCGTCGGATGCACAGACGGATACACGATACTGTGGGAAGATGAATAAGGGAATGGATGAGTTAGCCGCGCTGAGATCACCCGTACTAGGAGCTTGGGGATGTCATTCTGACCTCGGTGGTTTCGGTACGCGAGGTCGCAATAATAATGTCAGTTCACGGGCGGTGCCACGTGGTTTTGTTCAGGAGCCCTGCGACACGAGATGAGCTGCCTGCCAAAGCCAAATGCCACGGCTCAGTGAGATCGGAGCCGATCCTAGGCGCCTCATCTACCTTCATTCATCCGGACGGACCAGTGTGGTGAAGTATGGTCAAACAACACCTATGACCGACACGGCATTGAGAGGCATTCATCCATCGGTAGAATGACGAAGGTGATGCAATATATTTCACTGGGATACATTTCTGGGCCTTATGTTACTACCGTTTTCAAGGTGTCACTTTTTGACGAGAGGTATGTCAATTTGGTGGGTTTTCATCAGCTAACAGAGCAATGAAATGCTTTTGATTAAAATGCGCTTTGTTGATTTATTTAGCAAAGCCTCGCCGAGTCTCCACACTCTTATAGGAGGGTACTGTGTTTTAGATTGTGGGCAACTTCCGTTGCTGAGTGTTTGGCTTCACGTTAGAGGAAAGCTGAGTGCCAGGAAGAAAACTCATGCAACGGGGGAGAGTAACACCAAAATCTCTGCACAGATAGATTCACAAAAACACTGCTCCACTATAATCTCCTGATATCCCCCAATGTCCTAACCAGCCTCAGCTAGCCTTGCCACCTGTCCCGGAGTTCACGGGACACACACTCCCTTGTTAAGGCAGCTGTCCGGGGAAACTTGTAAGTCTTCCCAGAAGATTTAAAGTCCCGACTCTTGCCAGTTGCGCAACAATAGAGACGATGCAAATTGACATGCGGCTCTACCCTCTTCCGGCATTGTCAGACATTCTTCTCCCTGTGATATCCGCACCGGATGTTTTTCAATAAACCTCAGGAGGTGGCAAAACCTTGGCCTCAACCTCGCTTCGTCTCCGAGAGACCGCATGAAATCCCGTCCGCATTCGGGCCGCTTTTGTGGCGGGTCACGTTGGACAACCGATGCATCAATCTCCAGTCGCAGGGGCGACGTTTGCGTGCATCCCGCGTCGCGCGGGGAAAAGAACAAGAAGAAGACAGTCGAGCAAGGGTTGAAATCAAGGAGAGCAGATTTAATGCGAAAGAGAGAACAACAACAAATCCACCCGACATCATCGACGTCATCATCCAAGAAGGGGGGCGGAGGGGCGGTAAAGAAGACTGCGAGAAGATGCTGAATGGAGACGCGGGAGACAGCGGTGGCGCTCACAGAATAAATCACGCGCGCAGACGCGCACGCGCACACACACACAGCGAGGGCACAGGAAAGTGGTCGCCAAGAAGCGGAGCAGCAGCGACAGTGTCCGGTGAACTGCAGCAGCGAGGCGGCAGACGGTGGGAAGGTCGTGAAGAAGGGTGTCCGTGCGTGCGTTCCCCGTTTTGAGAGGCAGGGTCGAGATGCGTTCATTAGAAGGCGGCCGCGCAAGTCGTCGCGTCGGGGTTTTTTGTTTACGTTTGCCCAGCTGGTGTCAATTTCGCGTCGAGTTCCGGACTGCAGAGTGCCCAGTCGTCCGTGCTGCTGCTGACTCCCTTGTCCCCGTTCGAATCCAGGCTCAAGACATTTCAGTTGTTGTCCCCCTCCGCCTGTGACCGACCGCCTATTTCTCTCCGTAAAACGAACGACCCCACTGCGTGTGAACGGCGTCATGACGTTCACACAGCACTTTTTTTTCTTCGAAATTCCTGCTGTGTTTTTTGTTTGTTTGTTACATTTATAAAATAACAAACGCATTGCGCACGGGATGACAACGCGCCCCATCCGCCGCCGTCACGAGCGACCTCCGTTGCTTGATTAAAAACATACCACTCGTAATAATCGGGCTGCAGCGACGCATCGAGTTGTCGATTACTACCGATCATTGTGCTCGTGCGAGTCTGCGACTAGCGAGAAGCCAGCCAAATTCACCGCAATGCAACCGAGTAAACGCGTGACTCAAACGGCCGTCCCGAATAGCGACGTTTTGTTGTCATCGCAATGAGGGCGAATCGTTACGCCACACACACACACACACACGAATAAATATAAGAATCTCTAGAATCGTTGCTACTCGTATTATTATTAATATGGCCCCTCTTCGGAGAAGAGAGAAGTGTGAGCAGGTGAGAGAAAGTCGGAGATCGTAGCTGGAGACAGCGGCTCTGGGAACTTCGTTACAACAACAGCAACGCCTTGAGGTGGCTTCTTCCGTGCAATTATATAACGAGTAGCAGGTGAATTCAAAGTGAAAATGTGGCTTTTTTCTACTGTCACTCGGGAGGGAAAGAATATGGATAATTCTCTTTTTAATTAATTAAAACAATTTTCTCCTTTGAAACTTTTGAATGAATAATTGCACCCAGCCGTGATCGCAATCGGAGTTGTCGTATTGGCAGACACTGAGCTGCAGCAGTAACTTGTACAAAGCAAATAAATGCATTAGCCTTGACCCTGTGTGCGCGTGCTCAAAATCTGGCATGTTCTGTTCGCAGGCTGCTGCGATAATGGAGCAGACAGCGCGATGTCCCATCTCCCACCTACAACAGAGGGCAACGACTGTAAATTACTTCCTCGGATTCAGTGCAGCAGTTTAAATGAATGCAGATCATTACTGTTATTTTAAAATAGTAAATTAAAGGAATTCCGCCAATTGTATCCCCCATTGCAGCCTTGGTGTCACCGTCGTGGGACAAACTTTACAAGCCAGTGCCACGCTCCTCCGTGTTGGCGAATGGTCCACAGAAGTGGACGTCGAAGAGCTACCTCCGAGATGGCTTTCCGAGCGACCTCCGGCCCACACAGCAGAGGGCAGAACTCTCCCGTCCACTCTGTCGCACGTGGCGATGAAACGGATAATTTTCAATACTCAGCGTGATAATTAGTCAAATTTAACGATGAAACGGAATGAAAGCCATGGTCTTCTTTGCGCAGTCATTGGCGACCGGGCCGAGGCCACCAACTTGCTATGTTTAAACTCAGGGGCGGCTGGAACCTGGATTGGAACCCAGGTAACCCAGCGGTTCCGGCTCAGCGCTGCGAGTACAATAACCTATAAGCACGTCTTCGTACGTAAATTAATCGATTCGTATCGATTCTCGCTCTCGCCAAGCGTGCGTAAAGTAGTTGCTTGCAATGCACGCACATTATATGCAAACGAAATGCTGAGAATGCATTTGTGCTGATGGAACTCGGTCAACTGGACAATGAACGAGAAACAATACAAACGAGACCGTCACCACGAGGTGAAAAAAACTAAAAATGATTCTTTAGTCAAATCGTGACCGTGATTCTAAAAAAATAATTCAATCTCAAGGGGTGTGTGGGTGGGTGGTGTGCTTCTATTAACGCTCATTATCATGATTTACTCTTGTTTAGATAGCACCATCGGTGAGATGAGACGGTGTTACCTGTGCCATGTCGACGAGACCCATAGACTCACATGGGCTACCAATTGACTTAAATAGAAACCTGAATTATCAATATCCAAGTGTTGATTTTTACGTAATTTCATACTGGGGACGACAGATTGAATAATAATAAATCGCGGGTTCTGTTTAAAAAATAAACAAGTGAGTTTTCTCGTGATTGAGGAGCAAATCTTACCGAATTACTTCGTATGATTACCGAGCTCAGATATTCCTTCACAGAGTTACAAGGTAGCAATGAGTTATTATGGGGCTGGAGCAGTGGCGCTGTGAACCCGGTTACTTAGGGTCTGATCCCCGTCCATGGCTAACATCGGTGGTGATTTATAAGGGAACTGATCCTGAACCTTCCTCTTTGTGAACTCCACGCTGACCAGCGCGGTGCAGCCAAGCCAAGAGCCCAAAACGAGCATCGAGGCTACGCTCATCACCTATTTACGGAATCAGAATCACAATCTTAATTTAGACTGGATGAATCAATTCAGCCACGAGCCAGTGGTGGAAATCCTCCATTCCATTGGCCGGGGTGAGTCTCTGCCAAGCACAACCGAGCCCTGTTGACTTCTCCACACGACGTGGTTCTCATTTTAACGGCCCCCCCGTAGGGAGTATGGACACAGTCAACCTCCCAACCAGGGCTTGAACTCGTGAGCGTCTCATTGCGAGGCAGCAACTCCCCACGACCGAAGGCGTATGCGGCGGGGGGGGGAGGAGGCCTTCGTCCGGCAGTGGACCGACAAGACGGCCGTGCGTTATCGTCGAAGTGGTTTTTTTGAAGTCGCACAGCCGATGCCAATAAAGCGTGGGAAGCAAAGAACGGGATTATTGTGAAGCGCGCATGCACACAGATCCAAGAAATCCGTTACACTTCTCTCCTAAAAAAAAAAACGTCACAACTTCCATCGAACCCAGCAGCTCATCGTCCTTGTGCCAGTTCCCGTGCCGGGTCTCTCTGCGTCTCAGCCTCTGCAGGCGAGGCCGACTTTCATCTTTGCTTTGGGCACCAGCTTCCCTGTGCCTCAATTGCCAAACATCTCACCTCCATTCTTTCGCGAGGGGCGGTTCAACGCTCCGGGTAGAGGGGGAAACAGAGTCCGTCTCGGGTTTTTCCAGTGTCAGGTGACAACACGTGACAGGTGGCTCCGTTGAGTAACTGGAATGCGCTGGCAGTGGCTTGTCGTAGAGGCCCATAGGACTTGCAGAGATCTACCGGCTCACGTAGAGGGCCGTAGACTCGAATAGAGACCCACAGATTTACGTAGACACCCATAGATTTACGAGACCTATAGATTCACAACGGGACCCCAAAGAATTACAATGCGACCTATGGCCTCACGTAGAGACTTATTTGAGAAACTACAACATGCTGACAGTGGCTTCATTATCAGCTTTCCAGGAGAACTGATCCTGTGGGAGCCCAGCACTGGTTCAATATTTTTGAACAATTTTTGTAACTATTTAAATTATATTTTTATTTTACAAGGTAAAGCCCACTGAGCTATATAGTTATTTTTCAGAAGCGATCTGGCCACAAATTATAGCTAAACAAAGCTGCTTATCGTGTGACAATGTATTGCAGCCAGAGGATCTGGAGAAAATTCCACACGACAACGGGGAGAACAATGCAAACTCCCAATATACAGCAGGCCTCAGGGTCGGGATCGAACCCACGCGCTCCTGCATACCAGGCGAGGTAGTTAACATCTCACCACTGCGGCGCCTTCGTGTTCCAATTATCAATGAATCCACCAGCCGCCGCATGCGTCATCAGCCGAGACCAGAAAACCCGAAGCGGACTATGTTGCCTCTCAAACCCGGAGCCCCGAACAGACACTGCCCGCTGCACCCACAGAGTGCATTCCGTACAGAGTCCGACGTGGCAAAACTCTAAACATCGGTCATTGCATTCACGACCTGAATACTTTATGTAAACGCTGCTTTATAATAAAATAATACCAAATCTAAACATGATGTTTCACTTCCCTGAGACTCCCAAATAGCCTACATTTAAAATTAGCCCAGGGCCCAATCCGCCTACATTATATATTAGCTCCGACTTGCACAACAAAGATGCCTCTCAATTTTAACACCGTAAAATCCCGAGGCCGAAACGATAACGCGATGACAATAATTACAACAATATTGCCAATTATTCACGCCAACATCATAGAGTTGCCAGCTCTGAGCTACAAGTTAAAACTAAACACATTTTTATTTTATTTTACCAGGTAAGGGTCTACTGAGTGACGTAGCTCTTTTTCAGAAGCGACCTGGTTATCACAAATGATAGCTCAATTAAAGTGGCTTAGCATCATCACCACGTGGTAATGTACAGCAGCCAAATACTCTAAACGCGTGATGTCGATTCTAAATGTGGAGGGGAAAAAACGGAGGACCCGGAGAAAAATCCACGCGACCATGGGGATAGAGACACGCAAACTCCAAATATACAGCAGGCGTCGGAGTAGGGCTCGAACCCACAACCTCCTGCATACCAGGCGAGGTAGTTAACATCTCGCCACCGTGGCAACATATAATGGAAAGAATAAAATCTCAATACTGGAAAAGATACGAACTACTCTGCATGTGAATTAATTGTCTTGAGTGGCGTATTAGTATTACTATTCAAATGAAAAAAACCTGGACTTTTAAAGCCCCGGAACGACTTAGAGATTTCCCCTGGACAGCGATCTCAACAAATGCACAGGTGGAAACGTATGTCTACAACACTTGGCAAGACGTGGTGGCCACCCATCCCTAACCAGGCTCAACCCTGAACTCGGACTACATGGGACACATAGAGTGATTTGGTCTGGTGTATATGTTCCTTAAGACAGTGCAATTGTCATAAGGATCACATTAGGCTTATTCTAAGAGCCGTAGTGTTTGGCTTCGTGGCTATGAGTAGCTACAGAGACCATCGCACTGACAGCGGCAGCCTTGGGGACCGAATTAGTGAGTGGCGGAGACGTCAGCTGATGAGCAGTGACCTCATTAAATTCAGCTGTGAGCTGTGAACGTCAAAACTGAAAATGAAACAAAAAGTGAAAAGGGGAAAAGTGCTGGAGGTGAGGTTCGGGGTCGTATTAGCCTCTGTGCGGGATGGCTCGCTACTAGTAACTGATTGGATGGCTGGTAAGAATTAAGGGTAGGGTTACCACTACTGGCTAGTTGGCTTGATGTTTAAGGTTTGAGTTAGCGTTAAGGCCAGCGGCAAGGATAAGATTAGTGGCTGGTTGGCTTGAATGCATGGAATTTTGGACCAGAAAGAGGGCTCGTACTGGTCATGGGAAGGGTCAGCGGTGGCGTTCACTGGCGACTGGGCTTGGGGTAAGCATCGGTGAGCGTGCCCCCAAAACCTGCCAACCCCTCCTCCCCATTACAGTTTCGGTCACTTTTAGTTTCTGGTGCTCACAGCGGCAGCATTTTGACCCCCCACTCCTCCACTCACGCCTGTCGCGTTCACGAACCCCTTGTGCGCAAAGCGTGCCGTCACCGCGCACCCAGCACGCATTCGCAACGTGAACCTTTCAACCTTCGCTCAAACCTCTCCGCTCGCCTGGCACACAACATATTGCCTTCTTTCACAGCCTTCAACCCTCGTCCGTCCGACCTGTAACGGTTCATGGCCAGTGGTTCTCAACCTTTGTTGGCTACTGTGCTATACCGATTGTTGAATTTAGTTTCAACCGAGTTACCCCCCTTGCCTGACCCAAAATGGTTCAGAGAAATGAATGAATGGTGGACGTCAATATTTTAATCAATTGCACATTTTGTGGGGTATCCTAACTGTGAATAATAATTTAAAAAAATCAACAGATACTCCACACGCAAAGCGATAAATTCGTTCGCGATCACTGGATACTCTTGGTAACCACGTTATTTACGATCAGTCAGTTTAGAAATGTATTTTATATAGTTCTAGGTTACCATATGCATTTTAACTTAATCTTAGTTATTTTACATTGGCAGATTTATACGTGATTACTCACTAATGACTCTCACGTCCGATATAATTTCACGCATTTTGAAATGACCTCACGTACCCCCTGGGACATTGCCACGTGCCCCCAGGGGCCCACGTGCCCCTGGTTGAGAACCACTGGATGATGGGGATCGCGGGGAAAAGTTAGCGGACAACGCGGGGGGGGCACAGCGGGAGGGGGCACAGCGGGGGGGGGGGGCGCGGGCGCGCGGGGGGGGGGGGGCACAGCGGGGCTGCGTTCCTGCCTTGCGCTGCTCTTTAGGAAGGGAAGCAGTTTGCGAGCGTGTTCTAAACGAGAAGCAAAATGCACGCGAAGCACGCTGGTGTCGTGTTCGCAGCTCGCGGGAGGCTACGCAGCAGTCTCTACAGATAAGCCGTGCACAACTTGTGAAGAAGATTTGCGAGCGGGGGGTTAATAGCAATTAGAAAAGCATAACGCAGTCACGTCATCATCTTCACGCCGTAATAAACGTTCAATGGCGTTCAGCTCTGCGGTGTATGCTTGGTCAGAGAAAGAAATTTCACATTCGTACGGCGGGGCCTGGCATATGCTTACTACATATAACTACCACTGACTTTTAACCAAGCAATTCAACCTCAAAAAGGTGGTTCCTCTTTTGACTGACCACAGCGAGTTGATCCATGCGCTAGCTTGAGCAGCGCGACTAATACTGCTCAGTCAGTGATCAGCGAGATGACGATGATGATGATCTAAATTATTTACCCAGAAAAACCTCGGTGAGTCTCAAGACTTCTTCAGCAAGGTCCGGCATTGCGATGTTTTGGCCAGTTTCTGTCGCTGCGAGTTTGCCATCACGTGGGGAACTGGACAGACCGGGGGAGAGACCACCCAGCGTGCACAGCAGGGCGTTGACCCTCATCACTGCCGCCTCCTGCCCACCTGACAACCCCGTGCCTACAACACCTGGCAAGCCCCCTCGTGGTGGCCGCCCTTGAGACCACTCAACGGGTTCAAGCCTCTGCTCCGCTTCTGAGATCGAACGTGTTCAGGCGCATGCGTAGTTCCGACGAGATATGAAAACAGCTGATTTAATCACGATGATGGTGTACGTAAAAACTCACTTCATGAAAAAGGCTACACGATTGAGAGGTCACAATTCGTAAAATTGAGAAATGATTGCCGTTAAACACGGGAGGGGGGGGGAAATCCACTACTGCTGACATAAAACAAGTGACAGGCTAGTCGGGCTGTGAACGATTAAGGGGCTAACGACGCTTCAACCCATCGATTAAGATCGATTCTTGAGCTCACCCGCACGTGATACGGTTAATTCTATCTCTTCAGCCATGGATAACGAAGGGGGTGGGGGAAGCTTACCCATAGCACACCTGATAATGATGGTAAGAATAATAACACTACTGTAATGATATCCCATGATCTATATTTTAAAGTTCATTGACATTCTGGTCAATAGATAACAAGCACGCGGGTTCATCTGCGGAGACGATTGGTTACGTTGCAGGCGCTGTGTAAAATGTAGGTACTGTGTGGCTATTGTTGTTATCTATCTAAGGAACACTCTACCCTCTCCACGTGGACACACGCTTCTAGTGATAGAGGGGGACACTCGAAGTTAAAGACGAAAAGTCAGGTAGAGCTGCAGCAACCGGCCAATGATTCAAACAATCAATGACTCAATCTATTACTGTTCTGACTGATATTATTTTAAAACTCGCATTAAAATGTGCACATCATTTGCATAAATACTTGTCATACATTCATTTAAATCCCTGCACTAAAATCACGTGGTTGGAGCTTTGTGTGCGGATATTTTTTATTTACACATTATCATTATCCCCCATCATGATGTCACGATCTCCCCATAATGACATAATCATTGTCAACGATGCCAATGATTATCCCATCTCTCTTTACCAATCGTCATCGCGGTGCCACGCCAGGCGTGTTGAGTGTCACTCGCCCGGCTGGCAAATGAATCGATTATAAAAATATATAATTTTTGTTGTTGTTAAATAATAGACTTTTTTGCTTGTAAAGAACAGCTGTCAAGGGGAGGGCACATCCCATCGAATTTGTGCTTGGGAAAATAAAACATAAACCCTCCACGGCTTAAGCCACACAATCTCAGCTGCTGCTGCCGCTGCGTGATTATATCACCGGTAGAACAGAAACATTCACGAATTGCAAGGGCGCTGGTGTTGTCGATCGCTCGTAAGGCATGTAGCTCACGCTACGCGAGACACACGAGCATAGGGACGAGATTAAACGGTTCACGAATAAATATTTCAACCGCTGGAAAAAAAAAAAGATATCATGCCGTACGTAAATGGCGAGAAAGCAGAATTTTCTTTAAATCTGCAAACTCCAGTTGCGTTTTTTTAAATAGCTGACACACAGTGGGTGGCCAATGTCTGCTTTCCAAAGGCACTAAAGAGGTCACACCTGATACGGCTCGCCTACCCCTGCCAGCCACCGCCACCTCCAGCACCAAATACAAACGCAACAGGGTCCCCCCGGAGCAACCGAATCTCTCACGAGGTCGACCGTTGCACCTTCTGCGACGTCGATGACGGTCGACGCGTCCGAGCAACCGGCGGTCGCGTTGCACGCCGACGCTTCGATTTCTCCGATATAACCGTGGCCGAGCGATCGTTCGTTATCTGCTCAATTTCTACTCGGCCTCTTCGACGGCAGGCAGGAGGCGGGCGAAGCGTTTCGGCGGCCCACGCTCTCGTCAAGGAAGGGGGCGGCGGCAGGGGGGGACTCTCGTTTTCCGTGCGATTATTGGGGGGCGATCGGTGGATACGGGCGGGGGGGGGGGTG
>CM025628.2:2004302-2015435 GCA_014621495.2 Entosphenus tridentatus
CCACTTTATCTCTCTCGTACCTAAACCTCACGACGACGGACGGCTTCGTCTTTTCGAGTGGCCGCGATTGCGCAGCCGGGTACGTCGAAGGCAACTTTTAACAAAAGGCCGAGATGTGACGACGCTTTTGCGAGCGGTGCGTCGGTCGTCGATTGAAGGCGACGCCGAGGCGAGAGGCACTCCATTGCATTGCAGCACTTCAGCAGCCCGGACTAACGAAACAAATGTTTCTAATATCTTTTATCGGCGTGCACTCGCACCCCGGAAAACTAAGTGCAATGCGGAAGCCGCATTAATTAGGTAGTATTAAAAAAAAAATAATAACAATCCCAAGTTTACAAACAAACTCATGCTGCTGGCACTATATCGTAGCTAAATTGTGGTGCAGCTTCACGTTTTATCATTGAAATTCGCTACGGGTTAGCTAAGCGGGATGTAGCGATTATTGGGAAGCTACGCGGGATGTAACGATTGTGGGGAAGCTACGTGGGATGTAACAATCACGGGGAATCGTTACATCCCTCCCACTACCACGCTGAGCGAGCCCACCTCCCCTCCTCTCCAATGAGGGGCATCTCTATGAGCGGCGCTCAATTGTAGTGCTGGGGTTCGGCCAGGGGCCCCCACACCTGGCGCTGGAGGCCCAGGTTACGGACGCTGAACGTCGGCCGTGGCTTTGCCAACCGGGGGGCCCTGACGTGCAGCACCGCCGACGCCGCCGCGGCCTCCTCCTCGCGGCCCCACGAGGGCGGCGGAGTCGGCAGCGCCGACGCCGTGAACGCGCCGAGCGACGACGGAGGAGCGGAAGGAGGAGCGCCGCGGGCGGAGACGGGCGCCGGCCCCCACGGCAGCGTCGCCGCTCGACGCGTCACGGCGCCGATCGCCGAGGCGGCCGAGGCGGCCGCGGCCGTCTCGGCGACGGGGGCCGCGGGGCGAGACCCGGGGGCTGCCGTTGGCAGGGAGGGCCGGGCTATCGCCTCCGGGTCGTACACGAACATGGCCGATTTGAGCTGGTAAGCCGGCCGGCGCATCACCTCCTTGGCCGACATGGGCTTGGTTCCTTTCTTGCCCTTGCCACCCGTGCCCCCCGTGCTGCCCGTGCCGCCGCCCAGCTTGTGCTGCTGCTGCTGCTGCTGCTTGCCCCAGGAGGGTGGCGGTGGCGTGCGCACGGTGGACGTGGGCAACCAGGACGGGGGCAGCGAGGATGGCGACGAGGGCGTGGGAGCCCGCCGGGGGCTGTCCACCACGTAGTTCTCCATGCGGCTGCGGCGACGCGCAAACAGCTCCCCGCCTTTACCCTGTGGCACGGGTGGGGGGGAGTGGGGTGCATGCCGAGGTGGGGGCACGCCAGTTATCGGTTGACCGTGTTTAGCGGGTTCGCTCGTGGGTTGATGGACGGGCGAATAGTTAATTGGCGTGGGGAGGTCGGTGGGTGGGCGGATGGCTAGGTAAGTGGAAGGTTGGGGTGTGTTGAGTGGGTAGTTAGTTAATTGGGTTGGTGGTTAGGCAGGCGGGCAGGTCGGTGGCTAGGCAGGTCATTGGGTGATTAGCTCGCTAATTATTAAACTGGGTAGATCGGTGGTAGGTCATTAGTTTGGCAGGCTGGTGGCAGAATTTTTAAGTAGGTAGGTGGGTAGTTATGTTGATCGGTCCCTTAATGTGTGAGTAGGTAAATATTTAATTGGGTCAGTAGATAGATTGGTAAGTTTGGTAAGTAGGTAATTAGGAAGGTAATTTTGTACATAGTTGGGTGATTTATATCTTTTTTTCAGTATTTAACCAGTCCAAATTTCTAATTAAAGCTTTTCACACTCAGTCTCTAGAAACACTTGTTAGAGATGCCAGAGCATTTTCAATATTTGCCTATACCATTATGCTAACACAACTACAACTATGACAAAAATATACTCCTTGAGATAGCCAAATCCACTGAAAATCGAAATGTTAACTCAAAGAGCAATACTGTCTGTCCGACACTGCGTGAATTCACAGCGCGAGCTGTGGCACTGACACGCTTAGCGGCGCTGCGTGATTGGCATCGGCGTTTTGGTGCCATGAACGAGGTGGGAGCCCCTTCCTGTTCAATTTCCTTCCCCCACACCCCATTCCTCTCGGCAGCCCTGGCACTTAGAGCCCCTCCAGCCCACCAAAACCTCGTGGCAGTTCCACCGCCTGCACGCCCGGTAGCTACGCCGTGGACGGCGCCGCACCCCAACCCCATCGGCGCGCCGCCGACTTTGCGGTGACTTCCCGGCGGCTTCCCGGCGAACCGCGCGCGACGAGTCGATCTAAGCGTGCGCGACGGCGGGGCGGGGAGCGTCGGCGTCGCGCATTGCCTGCAGGGTCGGGACGCCCGGCTCGCTGGCCGTGTGCAGGGGGCAGGGCGAGGGTGTGTGGCGGAGGAACAGGGCGCTCTCCTGGGGCTCCTCCGCAGGGCTCGACGGCTTGCTGCCACCCGACGACGGCTTGGGAGCGATGGGCGGCGGCGTCTTCTCTTTGGCGCCGCCGCCGCCGAAGACGACGGTGCCGGTGGCCGTGGCCGTGGCGACGCCAGATCCGGACCGCAGGAAGTTGGACGCCTCGGCGCCGAGGCTCAGGGAGTCGTCCTCGGGGCCGGACTCGAACCGCCCGTCCAGACCCTGCACCAGGGAGAGCAGCTCCGGGTTTGGCCGCTGCTTCTCCTTGGGGGGCTCCGGGATGGAGAAGAGGCGCTGCTTCGGGCGTCTCTGTGCCTGCTGCGTGCGGAGACGGGTGGAGAGAGAGAGAGAGAGACACGGTCAGGTAAACAACTAGCGGCTAGAACTCGTCCGAACCATAACCCATAATCACAGCCGATTTTGTCAACTGGACACTGGTATTTGCCTTAACCAAAACCATCTCTAATCATAACTGTCCAACCGCCCACGAATACTAGTCTTCTCACCGAACCAACTCGCCCACCGTACCGAACCCTGACCGCTGACTCTCACCTTCGCCCCTCTCTTGGCTTCTCACCTGGCCCCATTCTCACTTTTTCTTTTAACTTTTGGACATTTTCAGCTCCAGCCCTGGGGTAGGTGGCCACCTTGTCCACAGAGCCAACCCGGACGGAAGTGCCAGTCAGCCTAGGGCCTATCAACAAACACTGTGCACAATAACTGTGACTAAGCGCAACACGACACCGGTACCAGATCGTGGCACAAATCAATTCCTTGCCGCCCAAACACAGAGATGCCAAAACTCGGACCGGTGGCAACCATATCCCCCCCCCCCCCACCCCATGCACGCCATCAACCACAGCCACCGCGAGCTCCTCTACCTGGAGCACGCCGGTGCGCACCGCCGGCGTGGAGATCCTCTGCTCCCTCGAGGGGAGAACCTCGGCCCCGGCGCCTGCCGAGCCGTGCGGCGCCGCCGACGCCACCGGCTGGGCAAAGGTCCTCGGCGCTTCCTCCGCCATCGCGGGCATCGCCGCCGCCACCGCCACGGCCGCCGCTCCCTGAGCCCCGCGACCCGAGACCGTGAACGCCTGGGCGGTGCGGTTCACCGCCACGGCTGCCGGCGACGATAACGATGGCTGCAGCTGCTGATGGTGATGCTGCTGCTGCTGCTGGGGCGGCTTGGGAGAGAAGCTCACGCGGTTGAACGGCGCCGAGGCTGGGCGCTGGCTGCCGTGCCCCTCCGCCACGGGGGTGAACGGCCGCGCGCTCCGATTCTGCACGCCCGACTGCTGCTGTTGGTACTGCTGCTGTTCGTACTGCTGCTGGTACTGCTGCTGGTACTGCTGCTGCTGCTGCTCACCCAGCTGCTGCTGCTGGGCAGGTTGCGCCGCGTACCCCGGCTCCCCCCCGGGGCCGGAGTAGTTGAACGCGATGGTCACCGGCGCCGCCGCCGTGGTCACGCTGACCCCGTGACCCCGGGTCGGGGCCGGAGGAAGCTGCACGCTGGAGGAGAAGGTGCGAGACTGGGGGGGCTGCACTGGGTTGTACGAGGGGGGGGCGTGCGGAGGTGCACCCTGAAGCGCTGTGTGTACGTGGGTGTGTGCGGGCGTATGTACATGCGCGTGGGAGAGACACATGGACAAGTCGATCAATTTCTGCGTGTGCACGCATTGATTCACTGTGTGTATATTTAAAGTAAAAAAAAATATATAGACAATTTATATTTTGTTACATTATATATCATTGCATTTTTAGTTTAACATTGACCCGATGCTACACAGTGCACTTGAACTCTTAACTCAAAAGTAACTTTTTTTAAATCCATTTTTCTGTCTTTTAACCCAAAAATCTACTTGCAACTCTCACAGTGCTTAGCAAATGATGAAAAGTACGCGATGCAGCACGGAGAGATGCAAGCTCAGAATCACACTGAGACGAAGGAAGAGGAGCAAAGTGATCAGGAACAACTCAATTCACACGCCCGTTGGGACAGCGCACATCAGGAGACGGGACAAAGGTCAACAGATGAGAGCGGTAACAGAACGGCTGCTAAAGGAGGGAACATGCCGGAGAGAATGGCCGCCGTGGAAATGGAGTGAGAAGGCGAGTGCAGGAATGAAATGGATTGTGGCATGGCGGGACCGTGAGGGATGGTGGTGGTGACAGCAGTGGACAACCCACGGCTGATGAATGATGAGTGATGAAATGATCACAATGACGTTGAAAACAAAAACTAAAATTACCAGCCGCGTGGCCGATAGAATTTCCAGGATTCTGCGCCTCGCCTGCTCCTGCCGCTCCCCCGGGGTTCTCCCGCCTGCCCTCCGCCGCTCGCTCCTCCCTCGACAGCTCCTCCACGCGCTGCCTCCTCCGCTCAAACAGCAGCGCGCCCTTGCCCTTGCCCAGCTCGGGGAGGCTGTCGCGACCCCCCCTGCCGTGGTGACCCTCAGCGCCGGCGCTCTCCCAGTCGGACGAGACGGCGTCCCACGCGTTGGGCCGTCCCTCCGTGCCCTCGGTCCGCGCCCACTCCTCGTCCTCCTCCTCCTCCTCTTCATCCTCCTCGTCCTCGTCGTAGTCCTCACCCGACGCGCCGGGAGGGTCGCCGCCCTCGCCGTCCGACGCCATGCCGTAGCTGACGAGGGTGTAGCGCTTGACGCGCTGCCGGCGCCGGCGGAACATGAGGATGCCGCGCGAGTCCGGGCGGGGGCTGCCGGGGTCGGCGCTGGGCGCGCGCGGCACCGGCGAGGCGAGGGAGTGGGCGATGTTCTGGCACCGCCGGCGCACCTCCTTCTGCTGCTTCTCCACCAGGCTCTCGCCGCGGTTCAGTCCTAAGGGAGTGGGGAGCGGCGGTGCAGCGGTTAGCGCTGCTACGGTCAGCGCGCTGCGTTAGGAAATCCGGCGGCCCGCGCTCGATTCCCGGCCGCGGCCAACGTCGGTGACGATTGTCTGAACCGGTCCTGGCCCTCCCCTAGGTCTACTCAGCTTCAAATGAGTACCTGATGCGGTGTGTAAGCGTCGCCACTCAGGAGACCAAGGCAGATAGGCGTGGCGCTGGCCACCCAGCCCCTCGTGTGCCGTTTCGACCTTCTTAGGTGCTCGATAACAGCACTTGCCCCACAACTATGTTCAGGCTATAGGGGAGATCTTTAGTCTTCGTATGAGTGTTAGTGTAAGTAAGAGTGTGTGAATTGTAGTGTGCGTTCGCGTATGTGTGCTGGTGTGTGATGTGAGTGATTGCATTCGCGCATGAGTAATGAGGTGGGCGTTTAGTGCACATTCCCTCGCAGCAGTTTGACAGACACAGAGCAGCGTGACACAAACAGCATAGACAAGATGCAGCCCGTGACCAAGTCACCTGGCATCAGCCTGATCTCGGCAGATCCCAGAAGCTAAGCCGGTATGAGCCTGGATAGTGCTTGGTCACCGTGCATGCCAGGCTGCCATTGGCGGTTGTGGAGCTGCGCCACTTTGTGATCAGCCGAGGCCAACCCCGTCAAACCAATTGACGTGACAGTAAAACTTCTCTGATCCCGCGTCTACGCTCCCAATCAGGCTGCTCAGGGCCCGCACGGTTTGGGGGAGGCCCTAAGCCAGCAGTGCGTCGCCCCGCGGGCTGTGACGTCACACAATGACGCGCGTGCACGTCACAGGCAGCGCGGCGGTCTCAGCGGGCGTTCAATTCACAACCGCCACGGTGGCGAGACGCTTCCCGCACAATGGTTCAAGACAAAGACAAAGATCCCCCGTGAAGCCTCAACAGACGGTTGGGGCAAGTGCTGTTAGCTGAGTGCCTATGAAGGCCGGCACTGCACACGAGGGGGTGGGTGGCCAATACCACGCTCTCGCGCCTTCGTCTCCCGAGTGGCAATGTTTTTATACGCTGCACCAGGTACTCATTTGAGGCTGAGTCGACCTAGGGGAGGCCCGAGACCGGTTCAGATAATCGTCACTGGTGTTGGCCGTGAGCGGGAATCGAACTCGGGTCGCCGGGTTCGTAGCGCAGCAAGCCCACCGCCACACTGCCGCTACCCAACACACACAGACACACACGCAGACACGCACACAGACACACACGCAGACACGCACGCAGACACGCACGCAGACACGCACGCAGACGCACACAGACACGCACGCAGACACGCACGCAAACACACACACAGACGCGCACGCAGACACGCACGCAAACACACACAGACACACACGCAAACACACACGCAGACACGCCCACAGACACACACACAGACACGCCCGCAGACACACACACAGACACGCACGCAGACACGCACGCAGACACGCACGCAGACACACACACAGACACGTACGCAGACACGCACGCAGACACACACACAGACACGCCCGCAGACACGCACGCAGACACGTACGCAGACACGCCTGCAGACACACACATAGACACGCACGCAGACACGCACGCAGACACGCACACAGACGCATCACAGCGATAATTAACGGCGCTAACGCTGACCCCTGTCTTAATGGCGACAGGGGATTGATATGAGAACGGGATAAGAATAGAGAGCCCTTACTCATGCCTGGATATCAGCCTATTAATACACATCCTGTGACATGCCCGCCAAAGCGTGCGTGCTGGCTGACATCCAGGTGTAACGCTTTGGGGCAACGCGTGTTCAGATGGCGTAACAATGGGAATGTCACCTTGATCTGCAAAGCATGCTGGGGAGATCCGTTGTGTTTTGTCTGTTAAAGGCATGTATTTGTGTATGCATGTATGTATAAGCCATGCTTTCGCGACCAATATCATCCATAATAGAGGTTTTTTTTGGGTTAGATCGCGTAAATATATAAACGTGTCGTTAAAACCCGCCACCACCCGACACAGCCAACGAGTAAGGGTTGTCACGTAAATGGAACATCTGTACTAAGATTGTAAATGTTGTGGTTTGGCTCTCCAACACACAACCGGTGTGCTGTACTAGTGACGAATTGGCCACGTTCTGTTTACGTGACAACCCTGACTAGTTGGCTGTGTCGGGTGGTGGCGGGTTTTAACGACACGTTTATATTTACGCGATCTAACTCAAAACAACCTCTATTATGGATAATCCATGTTCTTTGGTAATTGCAAAACCAGCTATGGCTTGCTGGTGAGTACCAAGAGCACGAAGCTGATCCAAACCTGACAATATTAATGTGTTTTGTGTATGCTTTACAACGCCAATTGGTAGTCTAAGTTGAATGGCATCTTGAGAAAATAATTTACGAAATAATAATATATGCAGTCAATCAAGACTGATGTAAATTCTAAATATATTATAGGATGGTTAGGAATCTGAAATTTGGCACTTATATGAAATTTAATGTGCACACATAATTAGAAATATGAAAAATATAATGTATGAAATGTGGGATCACAAAAATACGTACCTAATTGGTCCATGGAAATGGGACAGAGTGGGGGGCATTAGACAGGGGCCCCCCCATTTCTATCCTTGCACCAGGACCCATATTAATCACGCCACTGCCACCCACCCAACCCCCCCTTCACATTATATATATAAAAATTTTAACGGATACGGCCCACTGAGCTAGATAGTAGCTCTTTTTTAGAAGTAACCTGGCCATCACAAATGATCGCTCAACGAAGTGGCTTATCACGTGGACATTTATAGCAGCAGCCAAAAACTCTGAACGAGTGGCGTCGATACTAAATGTGGAGGGAAAAAACAGGAGGACCCGGAGAAAAATCCACTCGAGCACGGGGAGAGCGTGCAAACTCCAAGTATACAGCAGCAGGCGTCATGGTCGGGATCGAACCGACGACCTCCTGTACACCAGGCGAGGTCGTTGACATCCTGGTAAAGGTGGCGCCCCAATCAACTTTTGGTGGGTGTAAATAAAAACAAGATTGACCATGTCAGTGAACATCGACCCCCTCCGCCCCCCTACCCCTCCCCCAACCACCCCCCCTCCCCGCCCGCCCCCCCTCCCACACGCACTCGCTTGCTTCGCCTTCTCCTTGTACGTGGCGATGAGCTCCTCCTCGTCCACGATGGCCACGTTGCGCAGGGGGTCCACCTCCCTGGTGGCGGCGCCGCCTGGCCCTCGCACGGCCAAGTTGAGGGTGAACGCCAGCGCCGCCTGCCCGTCCTGCGCCGCCGGGGCCGCCGCATCAGCGGCGTCGTCGGCGGCGTCACCCCCCCCGTGACCCCCCGAACCCTCGCCGCCCTCCTGGCCGCCGTTGAGGACGATGTGCAGGGAGCTCTGCTTCGGCGGGGCGGCGCTTCCGTTCACGACGTGGCCGCCAGACCCCGACGTTCCGTTCACCACCGCCTGCTTCAGGTGCTGCTGCTGCTGCTGGTGGTGATGGTAGTGGACGAGCTCGGACGTCGAGTCGTACTCGCTGAGGTCCGACACTTCGACGCCGTCCGCGTGGTAGAGCCCCGTGTCGCCGGACGCGGGGCCGGACGGGGAGGCGAACGAGGTGAACGAGGGCTGCTGCTGCTGCTGCTGCTGCTGCTGGGTGGGGGAGGACCGGGGGCTGTGGCGGTGGCCCCACGGGCGGTGCGACGAGGCCCAGCCCGGGTCCGTGTTGGCGTCGCTGTCCGTTTCGCCGAAGTAGGCGTCGCTGTCCGAGGCGGAGGTGAGCTCCTGGTAGCTGGACGCGCGAAGACGGGGGCCGCCCTCGGCCTCGGCGAGGTTCCTGCATCTGTGGGCGCGCATCGAGAGGCGTCGGGAGCCGCGCGTTAGCGGGGGGGGGGGGGTTAGATCGGCTGTGTGCGTGTAACGTGGGGAGCGGTGGCGCAGTAGTTGCTGCTTTCACTCTTTTTTTTCTAGACTTTCGTGAAGGGTTTGGGGTAGGTTAGGTTACGGTTGAGGTGCTTGTCTTAAAAAATGTATATCAGCGTTATCTTGATGATGAGCCCTCCCTGCCCCCCCCCCCCCCCCCCCCCCCCCCCCCCCCCCCCCCCTCCCCCCGCACCTGCCCACAAGGATGTCCAGGGAGCCACCGCCGGCGTCCACGAGGTTCATGGCCTGGGTGTGCGTGAGGCCCGAGCACGGGTTGCCGTTGATGGCCACCACCTCGTCTCGCTCGCACATGCCGGCTCGCGACGCCGCGCTCCGCTTGCGCATCTGCAGCACGCACGGGTGGGGGGGTGGGGGGGTGGGGGGGCACAAGGGGGAGCAGAAGAGGCTCAGGGAGTAAGTATGTATGTATGCATTCGGTTGTTTATCCACTTTCTTGCCATTGACTTGGATCGCGTAGCCAAATCGCTGTAATCGTAACAGTTCATCAGATGACAAGATCAGTAGTCACATAGCGATCGAGGGTTGTCTTGGAAAATCTTGAATATAAGAGTAATTCCTGCAGTTACGAAAGCTCCAAATTAAGTTCAAACTTAAGTATATAATTTAAAAACAACCTATGCTAGCGTCCCCACAGATGACTGCACAGTGTACTCAAAACGTTTTTTTATCATCCACTTAAATCCACACGCTCTCAACAAAAGCTCTCTGGACAATGAGAGGTTGTCGGGTTATCACGTTTTTTGTCTCAGACGCGGCCTCAATTCTCCCATCCTCAGCCCGACTCTTAATGACGGGGACAGCTTCAGAATCCAGTCCAGGTGCCACTCGCCGCTGACGTGAGCCGTGGCCGGGAATGAAACTCATGGCGCGGCGCCGCTACTTCGCCACTGTCCCCCCAAAGAGGAAAAGAGACTCTTCTTGGTTCTTTCGGTAAAGTCACGTAGAATGGAAATAATAAAATAATAAAAATAAAACATAATAAAATAATTCTCACGACGTTTCGGCCACAACGCAAGCAGCCGTCCTCAGGTGGAGAACAGGTCTGTCGAGAAGACAGAGTCTGAATGACACGCCCCAGGCTTGGAGTGTCTATTTAAGCTGGGATGGAGGGGGAAGAGCGCCTTGACAAAAAACTTTGCATATCAAGAGGAATTTAGCATATTTATGGGAAATGCAGATATGCGATTAGTACTACTTGTGAAATGCGTAGGAGGTGGGTGGGGGGTTTAAAGTCATATTATGCCCGTGCATTATGCAGGATTAGCAGCATCAAAGGGAGGGGATAGGGGTAACATTAATAAAGGGAAGGAATGTTAATAGTATGTAGCTGCAGTAACTAAAGGAAAAGAGAAGTAACATTACAATCCAAACCGTGAGTCACCACCCCTCTGGGTTTGTCTTCGTGCATTCGTGGGAACTGTTTTTGAAGTTTTCGAGGCCAGAGAGCCAATCGGGGTTCATTTTGAGGAGACAAGAGGCCCATGGAAACTGGACTTTGAGAGGGCGTCATGTTCCTTGTTCCTCGTGTCTCATGTTTGGGTGGCAGGGGTCGTAGTGGCGTGGCTGTGGGGAAGGTGTAGGGGGTTAAGCTGCCCTCTTTCACCCATTTTATTGCCATGTCCATGACCCCCCATCGTCATTCGGAGGGGGTCAGGGCTCAGGCCGGTAGTAAATAAAGGAAAGCGTCATGTCATTTGAGGAGTTACGTTGTGGGTAACAGAGGCCAGAGCAGTAAAATATGTTATTGTGCTGAACCTCTATACCACCACGTGTATGCTCCCCGCCTCCACCAATCCACACTGACTGGCGAGTTAAAGCATGATAATTGTTTTTTTTACCCTTCTATCTGGCAACAAAACTGACACCTTTTTTTTACAAGTAGTCATGTTTGCATAGACCACAATACCTGCAGCCATAATGCAAACAA
>CM025628.2:2020435-2034851 GCA_014621495.2 Entosphenus tridentatus
TTTAATTTATTTGTTTTCTTTTAACCTACGTGACTTTACCGAAAAAACCAAAGAGTTTGAGTTGGCTCTGGCTGGGATTTGTTTTTTTAAATCTAGGTCTCACAATGAAGTGCCTCTCTCTCCACAATGGGTGGACCAGTGGCACGATGGTTCGCGGTACTGTGCTATGAAACGAGCTACCTGCGTTTGATTTATGGCCACGGCTAACATCAGTGGCCAGTAATATCTTAAAATGCCCTGGAGGTCCTTCAGGGTCCTCCAGGGCCTGTTAAGTTACATCAGTACATGATGATAATCATCATCACCATCATTCAAATCATAATGTGTAGACGTGGCCAAAAACACAGCACTGCAATCAATGTGAGCACGGATCGTAATCGTAACACTAAAAAGCTTCAGCACTGAAAGGAAAGTAGATTAAAAAATAGGTGCTCGCTAACAGCACGTGCAGGTGTTGTATTGAAGGACCGTGAGGGCTAGCAATGGCTTGAGGCATTCATCCAGCAGTGGATTGATCTTGGCTCGTGGTGATGATGACACGCACATACTATATCCTTTATATAATTAAACAATCTGCATTGGTGGGTCTTTTGAAAACGTATGGTGAAAATAATGTAACACCTTCGATCAATAACAAAAAAACACATTTGTTTAAGACTTTGCTGACATACGAGTCGACCTAAAGCCAGAGATGCAGGACGGCTCTTGCGACGAAGGCCCCCTGCTGCGTCGCCCCACCTGCGAGACTCGTGCAGTGGCGACGTGCCGTGGAATCAACAACTCTGGCGTGACAGGGCTCTTGCCTCGGACATTATTCAATTATCCGTCTGTTGCTAGAGAAGCGATAACGTCCAAATGGTTACCTTTATTGATTTCCAACAGGTCAGAGACCCTGCTGTTGAGACACCGAGCGTTTACGTCGGTAAATGCTTTTGCCTGCTTGCTACAAAATAACCAATTATGGGGGGGGTGGGCATTGATCCAGAAGGCTCATTAGCAGGCTGATGGACCCAAATGTCATTACATTCGTAACGCGGTCAAACCTAGCCATTGTCAGTCCGCGTATTTATTATTTATTTATCATTGTATTTCCGTACATATTTAAGTTACAAAATGCGGCGATTGTTGGTGATAACGGTGGAAAGGTCCTACCAGGCAGGTCTTCTCACGCGTGCTCTGCTTGTTGTGTTCTCCACTCCTGCTGCTGTGAGGAATTTTGAAAATGCCACCAAGTGCCCCCCCCCCCGCTCCCCTGGTCATTACGGGGCAACAGGTAACTTGGTGCGGAGATCAAAGGCGTTCCAGCCTCGAGTTTGATCCCGGGGTCCACTCAAGGCATAGTTTCCCCGAGACAAAGAAGATCATTGTTTCCTGCGTGATTCATTACATTTTTACTTTAATTGAGATAGCTACAGCGCTACTACGTTGTGTAGTACTATGCTCACCACCTTCACCAACCTACGCTGACCAGCGTGGTGAAGTATGGTTAAAGAGCTCCCACGACATGCAAGACACGACGAGATCCACATTCAGCAGTGGATTGGCAAAAGGGCTCCACCTATATGCACATCATGTAGACACACACACACACAGAGAAACACAAAAACGCCAAGCAAATTGATGTGACAGTTTGGCAGTCATCTGGGTCACCCCTCTTGTGAAATGGTTCTTTCCAAATCTGACTGCACTCTCATGGGCGAGATTCCAGGACTGATGCTGGACTTGCACCTGGTGTCGGGTGTCCAACACTTGGAATGTTCCAAGTGACGGGTGCGTTAAAGGGGGGATTGGGGGTTGGTGCCTGTGATGGGTGAGAGCAAGTGTGCCTCTCACTCCGGGTCAAAGTACCCTCGCGTTGGATCCCAAACAACACTTTGGGGCCCTCCTCCCCTCCACCCTGTCGCGTTGCCACCTGCTCGGTGTTATTTTTCAGCAAGTAAAATTTTTTTTGACATCGTCTGTCACATGGAAATCATAATCGGCCCCGATGGACAGGCACAAACCCAGACTTTTTATCTCGTTCGCGCAGTCGGCCAGACTTCAAACATATGCCACTTTCGATTCAAACACGGTTGATAAGTGGTGGCGCAGTGGTTATCGTACTGTGATGTTAACCCGGTGACCTGAGTTTGATTCCCTTCCACGCCTAACATCAGTGGCGAGTGTTATCTGAACCCGTTCTTCTGTCCCGCACCCCTTTACCATCTCTCAGTGACCAGTGTGGTGAAGTATGACCAATACCTACTCCCCATGACCAAAGCTGGGCTGTAGGCTGGCCTTCATCCAGCAGTGTAATGAACATATGGCTGTGCGTGATTACATTACATATATAATAATAATAATACAAAATATAGCAAATAGCAATACATGCAATTCCAGGAGCAGCCGTTCAAGATAAACTAATGAGCAGGAATACAATTTTAATTACTGTAATCGAGTTACTTCTCTTGCGTCTTCACGGAAGGCCGGTGTGTATTCGAGCCTAACAAATAACAGTGCCCGGAGACCCCCCCCCCCCCCCCCCAAAAAAGGGGGGAACAGTGGGACCAGGGCCCCCCCCCCCCCCCCCCCCACCCCATACGTTTCCCTGGCTTCAGCGAGTATTTATAATCCGTGATGAGCTTGCAAGATCAGCGACTCTCTGGACCTTGGCTTGCCGGGGGGGGTGGGGGTCTCTGGTATGCATCGTGTAAATGAGGGGTGGGAGGGCGAACAGGACCAGTGGATGGGAGGTCGCGTGCGGGGTGGTGGGTTCACGTGTGAGCGCTGGGGTGTCGTTGGGTGGCTGGATGAGCGGCGTGCTCCTTTAGAGACGCTGTGACGCAGACGATGGCAGTGGAGGAGCTGCGGCGGACGTCCGCGTGTGGGACGGAATCGCCCTGCGTGGAATATAGCGGCCGCATACCGCGAACGATAATAATGGTGGTGGTGATGATTTGCAGACTTTCGGAAATCCACTGATTAACGGAAGCCCCCCCCGCCCTCACGCTCCGTTCAATGAGGTTGTTTGGCCACGCCGGTGTGTGTCGGTGAGCTGGCAGTGTCGCCTTAAGCCACGGGCACATGACGATTTGGCTGTTGTGTTGCTCTGAATCGGGACCTTTATGCAGCTAATGAGATTCCCACACGAATTGCGCGCGAGGTTACGCAAGCCCGTCTCATAATACGCGGGATCGCCAAAGTTAAGAGCCCCCTCGCATCGAGAGCCGAGGAGGCATTTATAGTTACACCGACTCTTAATTGCGCCGGCTCGAGTACGTGGGAACATACCGGCGACGGCTTTGTCTCACGGCGAGAACAATGCCCCCCCTCTACGCCCGTGAGAATCACGACGAGGTCTGTGCATCGTCACGGACCTCCGTGACGAAACGCCAATGTCAGTCCGGTGTCAGGAAATATTTGTGCCCCAGGAATGGGCGCAGATTTTGTTCCGCCGAGGGGAGGACATATTCAGGAATAATGTTCCCTTCCTTTAGAATGTTGCACCCCCCGTTATTTGTCGGGACAGACTAAATCCTTCTTTGCATATCCGTGGATTTTCAACGAAAACTGTACATCTAAGATGACTGTGCACGCTTGTTTGTGCAGAGGCACATTGCTCAGTTTGCGTTCAGTGTCACTTAAGTTCATGCTACCTCGTGCGCTGCAAGTCGCGCACAACGGGAGCAGCATCCCAGGGGGCATGAATCAATAGAAGTGGTGGGAATCTGTGGATTCCGTGGCGGTATGAAACGCATACTATAAACACGTACGATTGCATATGGAGACGACTTCTAGAAGATGGGATCACGGCTGCATTTCGAAGCTCTCCGCCAACTGCTAATGATGGCAACAACCTTCTGACCTCTGCTGAAAGTCACTTTCATCACAAAGTTCATACCATACCGAGTACCATTCACAAACAGATATGAAAATAACTTAATATATTCTTACATACATTCACAAATTGGTGCATGTGTCGTAAGTGGATGAATATATTGATTTAATATCCATCCAAGCACGATCCAGGTTCAACCCTGCTTAGACTGATATTAATCAATATATATATAAATAAAAAATCAATGCTTTCCTACCAATAAGTCTCAGAAGGGTAGAACTTGGATCGTGCGTGGATGGTCGACACACATAATGGGCGTTGTAGACTGTGGGGCCACGTTGTGGGCAATGCAGCAAAAGCCCATTGTTGCACTGTACTTCTATGCCCCTGCGTCTATGTTCTCCCCCTTAATCAACCAGAATTGACCAGCATGGCGAGGTATGGTCAAACAAGCCCTCATGGTCTTTGGGGATGCATTCATCCAGTACGGGATTTACAAAAGGGCTGTACTTTTATTGTTATGCCAGCCTACAATATCTCTATCCCAATCTGACATCTCTGATTGCAATAGAGAGTTAAACATACCAAGGAAATATATTTTTATATATGTACTACAACTCTTGAGAACTTTTATTTATTTCACAATAGCCTTTGATTGCAATTGTCAGGGACACCTTGAAAGTTAAAGCAAAAGGATGTGGCACAAAGGGAGGGCCCGAGTGTTGCGTGCGTGACGCTTCAGTGCGTCGCGATGACGTGGAGGCGGAGGCAGGGTGAATTGAATGAGGCGGTCGTGGGTGAATGCGATTCTTAGAATATTGAGCTCTGAATTAAAAGCAGTGGCCCCTGATACAATGCTGCTGGTGAGTCGGTCCATTGATAAGTATAGAAGCAGATTTACATCTTCACTGACACCGAGTTATCTTGGCGCAGTTTTTTTTCGATTCGAGCCTTTACCTTGCACATGCAAAATACTAATGATTAGGGAATTAAATCACATGAAATATGAAGCTTGCATGTGCCGTGGCGGAGAGGCGGTAGAGTGGTGAGCGCGTGGCGCCATCTGAACCCGGCGTCCCGAGTTCGATTCCCGGCCACGGCTAACATCAGTGGCGAGCGTTAACGGAACCGTTCCCTGCCCCTCCGCCCATTCACCACCCTACCCTGACCATGCGCATGGGCAAGGATGGCCAATGATTGCCGGTGACCTACATGGCGACCTTCATGTGCTGGTGTCTTGAGAATGGCTGCAGCTTGGCTTGTATTGTAAACATTTAGGTGGTGCCAAGCGATGGATCCGTGGCTTTCGAGGGAAGGGTTGGTGGACAACGTGCAGATTTGTGACTCGCAAGCCAATTTGGGTTTTCGAGTGGCCAGGCGGTGGCAGTACAGCAAGTGGGTTTGTGAAAGCATCGTTACGGAGCGCCGAGCTGTCATCCCCTCGCACGCACGGGGGGGGGGGGGGGGGGCAGGTTTCTCCGAGCTCGCTGGAGTCCTCTGACACGCAACATTCTCATTGTTAAGGAATTGACCGAACATTTTCACGCAGTACCCTCCTGAAAAGCAGCCCACAGACTCGGCGAGGCCTTCCTGCTTTTAACAATCCACGCAAACGCGCGCCAGCGAGCGAGCGAGCGGTCGAGCGTGTGCGTTTGCACAGACTGGTGGATCCAGCAGCCCTCACGAAGGCGACACCCCCCCCCCCCCCGTACGTGCGCGCGATCTCCGTCCTGCCGGGCGTCGTCACCGCCGCTATAAATACAGCGCCTACCCTGCACGACGACGCTCCCAGGACGGGGGGGCAACGAGGGACCTTCTAAAAATTGCTTACGCACGCACGCACGCACGCTCGCTCGCTCGCGTACGCACGCACGCGCGCGCTGGGTGCGCCTTGTAAATAGCGCAAGCGGGAGGCCACTCCTCTGGAGGGCCGGGCACGCGGAGTCCCACGGCGCGCGCGTGTGCAAGGGGCGCCGAAAGTCTCTTGGGACCGAGTCGATGGAAAGTGTAGGCGCGGGAGCATAGAAGTAGAGTACGACGATGGATTTGTCTGCACTGTCTTCTGGTGCCCACCACGTATCCTGCGCAGCCTACAACACCTGCTATGCATGCGGGTCGCTCATCCCAACACTATCGAGGATCAAGCCTGCTCAGCTTTGGCGGTCCGATGAGATTGTCTGAATCCAGGGTGGTTTTGTCGTAGGTGTAGTGCGGTGGGACACAACGATACCGGCTGACTTTGGCTCCAGCGCGTCCACATTCACTCTTTTCCCCATCCCATCTCAGCCCTATTCTTAGTTATTTGTATTTTCCCAGTTGTATCTCAATTGTGATGGCGGTGCCGTCGAACGAGACAAGGTATCCGTTCGGAACTCTTAAGAGAGCAATTCAACTCCACGTGGTAGAGGATGCCAAGCAAAAAATAATCCATCATGGGAACTATTTCTGACATCTTTTCAAACGGGTTTCTTTATTCACACAGACTAGAGCGCAAACGTTTGCACATGGCATTCAAACCAAGATGTTTTGTTACTATGAAAGTGAAAGACAATACTTAATATTTTAGAAAATTCGATTTTGCCTTGGCAACGGTGTGCACATAATAAAAAAACTCAACACATTCGTCAATAACTTTTAAATCTAAATTAAAAACTAATTTCTTAATAACAGTTTTTTTATGCTTAGTTTATTGCCCTTCCCCCGCACCTCCATTTGGCACGGTTGGCTAAGTACAGTGCAAAAGAAGTTCAACATACAGTACAATAACGCCATAGCCAAGAAATGAATCAGTTGATGTGTTTGGGCAATGCCACTTTTTATTCATAGCAAAAATAAATGACAAATGCGTTGAGGTTTTGTTTTTTTCCAGAAAAAAAATATTTTAGTTGTTGTTCAGAAAATTGCCTTGCTGACTGCACCACGACCATCAATTCACTCCACTCGACGATTTGATTTAATCACGGACGGCTGCCTGGTTTCAAACCCAGAGGATGACAGCGGTGTTGGCTCAGTGGACCTGACACCTGAGCCTCCTCCAGCAATCTCGATATCTCAATATAACCTTGAATGATGGAATTATGCTAATATTAATTCTGCTATATATAAAGAATCACGACTCAGACACATTCCAGGAATTTGGAATTCTTATAATTAATGCAATAATCTCAACGCCGATGCGATACTTTTTGATTTTTAATCCAGTATGATGCACCAGTGTCTTATCATTATAATCGGTAGCATCAATGATATCATTATCATCAGTGTTAGCAGCACCAGCATCTAAGTAGCAAGATCATTATGATCATATATTTTTATGCCAGATGAATCCTGAGAATCAACGAAAGGAATTTACCAAAAACCCCAATACAGGACCCTCATGAAAAAAGTCTTGAGACTATCTTGGTTATATAAAAAATCCACAATAATGATTATTTTATTTATCACTATGATTTGCATGTGAGCTACTTTTAAAATATGTGCATAACATAACAACAACATTCTCACGGCCACTTGTAACACCGTATCTCAGCCTTCATCTTACTCCTCCATATAAGTGTGAGAACAGAGGAGCAGAGGCAGGTGACTTCTGAGTCAAATCTGATGCGGGGTAAGGATTGCCCTGGTTTTTTTCGGGGTGATTTTAAAACCTCCGATTAGCACGGTTGGTTACGTACGATGCGAAAGAAGTTCAACATACGAATTTAACAAAAAACATCAACTCTTACCGAATGGTTTCAGTGCATGTATTGGTTAGAGAATACACTTGAACGTAGGTAAGTGCCCTCCCTGAATAAAATATTTTGTGGCACGGCACTATACCCGCCTCCCCCTTATTACTGCATTACTGGAAAAAGTGGCCCCCTTTACATTGGGAAAAACATACAAACATGCATATCCTCAATAAACCCCTCTTGGCTACTTGACACAATATGAAACCACTCTGCCCCCACCAAATATTCACCACCAATCCATCGCTTCTGCACCCCTACGCCGCGCCCCGTCTTTAGAAGGCAACTCTCTCAATACCACCCACCGCTGCTGCCGCCGCTGCTGCTGCTGCGTGTTTACAGAGACGCGGGGCGAGACGGCAAGAGGTGGGGAGGCGAGAGAGAGAGAGACACACACACAGGAGACGCCGCGGCCAGCCACGAAAGTGAGAGGAGATTGCCACGGTATCCGCCGCTTGTGGCACCGCCGCCACCGCCACCTCGCTCGCTCCCCAGAGCCACGCGCGCACGCGGCGCGGATTCTCCACCGGAACGAACTCTCAGCGGCGCAGGCGCCTTGGACCCAAGTTGGACACCCGACCCGGGTCCCGCTAACCGTAGCGCCGGTTCAGAGAGCGGTCTCGTCAACTCGATAGCTCCCCGGCGCGAGGAGTCGGGAAACCGGAGACCGAGAGAGGCGAGGGCTTTTTTTAAATCCACTCTGTGAACTTCTTCAGCCTCACCTTTTAAAGGGTCCTGACACACACTCTCTCTCTCTCACACACACACACACACTTGCACACATTTGCGCACACTTACCACTCGGGCACACAGCTCTTTACCCGGGAAAGGGCATTGTTAGTTTTTTTGTCCGTCCCCAACACCTCCGATTAGCAAGGTTGGCTACGTACGGTGCAAAAGAAGTGCAACATACATACACACATACGGGTGCGGTGCATAGGAGCGGTGGCGCAGTGGCTCACGCAATGAGTCAGGAACCTGACAATCTGAGTTTGATTACCATTAACAGCTACAGTCAGCAGCGAGTGATATCTGAACAGGACCTGGGCACCCACCTTCACAAACCCGTACTGACCAGAGTGGTGAAGTATGGTCAAACAACTACCGTGATAGACTCGGCGTTAGAAGGCATTCGTCTAGCAATGGATTGTGAAATGGTGGTAAATTATTACTATTTAATTGAACAGAGAGACGCGTATACATTTGGTGCCGTGTATAATAAAATAATAACCAAAATTAGTAGCAACGTAATTTCATTTTCCACGAAAGTCTGACTCAACTTCAGGGATTGACTCTCAGGAGAGTACGCTGGGATGTTTGACCATTGGTGAGAGTTTGGCTTTTGTGTGGGAGGAAAACCAGAGATTCCGTGTAATGGTGATTACAACTCCAATGTCTAAACGACCAGGTGCACGAGCCTACTTGCTGTACTGCCATCCCCTGGCCACATTGCAGCCCAGGGGGGAGTTTTGATGCCCAAATCTATGTGACCCAATAAGCCTTTCCTCGTTATTGCTGAATCACAGGCATGCACCACCTCTTCTGGCTTGAACTGCTCTCGTTCTGTATTGCCCCGTACGTGTCGAACACTGCCGGTGGCATTCCCATTGTGCCATGGCTCAGCGTAACCAATTTCCCCAACCCTGCGCCAAATCTCGATGAATATCGGAAGCTGAGCAGGATCGAGCTTGCTTGGTTCGTCAGCTGCGTGTGACCGCCGGGGCCTCCCCGGTGATTAATGAGTGGGAACTACCAGGAGTGGCCCGGAGATGGCAGTGCTGAGTGCCACCACCGACTCCGATGCGTGGTGTGGGGGTTTTCGCATTCGGGTTGTCCCGATTTCCTCCCGCACAAAGTCACTTCACTCATGGAATTGGCCAAAGATGCCAATACAGCTATCGCAGGAACCTCCTGAAATTGAGAGCAAGTGAGGCCCTAATGGGTAAAGAACTTTGCACGCCGTGCAGGTCGTGGCAGTGATACCACGATATTCACCATGGTTCTCAGCGCGAGTTGAAGGTGGGGAGCATAGACATGAGAGCTGCACTGCCCTCATACCTGCTGTGCATGGGATGGTTACCCGTCAAAGCACTAACCCAATTTAACCCTGGTATGAGACCGGGTGCATTTCTGATTATTTGGTCAATGGCTGACTCTACTATGCTTGAATTTGTACCGCATTTCCGCTCTGACCCGTCGACAACGTGATTATAATTTACACAAGTCTCTCAGTCACAATAACCGAAATGCTGTTCTTAGTTTTAGCCGGAAGGAGTCCGGAATGCTGTTCCGGGAATGGATGTTGGTATGACACCCATCTCGCCTTATTTTGTCCTCAATGCACCTTATATTCCCATCAACCTAGTCATCAGATTATAGAAATATGTGGTAAAATAATAAAGTGATTATTATGGATAGGCGTACCTTGTACCCTTGTGGTAGGGAGTGCCATGCCAATAATCCCTACTCTAAGCCAGCCTAGCAGTGTTCGGGAAAACACACCGAGTGAGAAATGAAGCCCAGTCTATATGTATTTTGTACCGTATGTAGACACATTTAATAACCAGAATAACAGGGTAGAATTTGTCTCACATTGGCAAGAATCGGTGTCTGGTGGGAGCGGTCCCATGGGCGAGGAGAGAGGGCAGACTTTGGAGCGGGAGCTGGAACATGCCCGCCACAAAAATAAACTCACAGGAACGCAAGCGGCTCACGCACACACACACACACACGTGGGGCACTGTGTGTGTGTGTGCGTGCCTACGGCCAAATCACCCAGCAGGAACGAAGTTGAAGCTGAAGGATTTTTTGAGGCTGGTTGGTTCTTGGGTTTGGGTGACCTCCGGCAAGCAGGGCTTGCCACGCGTTGTAGGCGAAGAGGGCTGTGAGGTGGGGGGGGCAGGTGAGTGTCACCCACCTCGTATGCATGGTGGGGGGGGGGGTCTTCTCCTGGTGTTCGGGTTTCCTCGCCCACTAAGTCAGGCATTGGCCAAAACATGCCAATGCAGAGCCCTCCGATAAAAAAAGTCTTGAGACTCAGGGCTTTCATAAGTAAACAATTACCATTATGTATTCGTGTGTAAATGAAACGTCGTCTCTTCGGTATATATCAACATTCTGAGTGACTTCCTGCTCCAATAACCCATTGCGTCAGTGCTCATCTCCCCTGGGAAATGCCACGTTCTTATGGCAGGGGCGAGTCTATCCATCGGACAACCACTATTGCCTTCCCAACAAGTGGCACTTCTCAATTATCCTCCTTTCCAGTTGCATTCCCCATGGTTTGCTGTCAGTTGCAAATCGCATTTTTTGAACACGAAACCATCCTGTACTGTGTACAGACGTTTGCTAATCCACTGCTGGATGAGGGCCTATCCTGCGGGTCCCGTACGCGTGATTCGATCATACTTCACCACTTCGCCACGCTGGTCAGTTTGAGTTGGTGAAGGTAGAGGGCATAGACGTGGCAGCAGAGTATAGTGCAGTGGTCCTTAACCTTGACTGCAGCCTTGCAACCCTTTGGCTCACAATCATCAAAACGATTATAATGTTAATAAATACATTAGGGTTTGAAGAAACAAATTAAGTTGAACTCACGTGCCCCCGTGCTTAATTGGTGTTTCGATTATTTACCTTCTTAACAAAAAATCTGGCCACGTCTCGCACCCCCAGAAAGGGCATCTCGCACCCCCAGTGGGTGCATGCACCCCAGGTCTTGAAGAACCACCGGTATAGTGTAACAACGGAATGTTTATGATCTGGCTTCTGATGCTCCCAACGTATTCCCGCAGCAGCCTATAACAGCTGTTTTATCATGATGTACGGTGGGCACCCATCAAAGCACCATCGATGGTCAAAGCAGCTTTAGCTTCCGGCTGATTTGGTCACAGGCTCAGGTGCAATGATGCGAACCATTTACCCAGAGGCTCCTGCGTTGCGATATTGAACGACACGTGGGTAAAACCCCGTCGCGGTTGACACTCAGCCCTTTCACCTCCCCGGCTCATAACGCCTGGGAAGTCCTCGTGGTGGCCACCGATCCAAAGAGACGAACAGCCTCAACTCTGTGCAGCGTGAGATATGCGACAAGTTCGGACGCATTTGTCAGGCTAATTTGCTCGGAGGCAACAGACTTTGTGGGGAAAGTGCTGTGAACGAGTAGCACCTATGAAGGCCAGCACGGCACACGAGGGAGTGGGTGGTTAGCACCACGCCCCGTGTTTAAACATAGCACCAGGAACTTATTTTAGACTGAGTCGACCCAGGAGAGGCCCGGGACCGGTTCAGATAATCGTCACTGATGTTGGCCGTGAGCTGAAATCGAATTCAGGTCACCGTGGTCGCATACCTGTCAACCCATACGGTGTATCCGTATTCGTGTACAGGGGAATTGAGTTTTCAGGTCCATACGGTGTACAGCCGTTTCAATACTGGGCTCAACAAACACCTGTTTGTCTATGTGTTTGTGTTTCTCTCCTGTGATGGGACTTTGTAGGATGAACGTTGAGATTTATAAGGGCACGGCGTGACCAATAAGGTGTGAATTGGTCTGCAATCAAGTCGGACACTGATAAGGGGTTGACAGCTACGGTGTTCGTAGCGCAGCGCGCTAACCACTGCGCCTCCGCTCTCCCAGATACAGACACGATACACGCGCACTCAAACACAACTTCGCTTCTTCGGCTCTTGTGAGTGGCAGTGTTCCATCAAACTTAATTCCCCAGTAAGACTAGCTCCATTGACATTACGCCTCCCTTCTGCATTCATCTATTTTGTTTGAGCTTCTAAATAAACAACACCAATGTTCGCTGCTTTCAGTTCCGAAGACGTCTCAACGGACACGGTGTGAATTGGAACCCCACGCGTGTCTCAATTCGCGTGACTTTGAAGTCTCGAAGACTTTGCCCTGAGTGTTTGAGGGTTAGGCAATGATGAATCCCCATCGTACAGTCGCTTCTTAAGGGTGTAGTCATGATATATATTTTAAAGTGCCTACTCTAAACGAAAATAACAAAAACAAATAAACCGCCCGTAGTGTTTTAAAATGCAATTTTTTTGTCGTGTGCAAGTGCTGTTTTTGCGAGAACCTCTTAAAGGTTGTTACGGGGCACGAAGGGGAGGTGGTGACCAGAACCACGCCTGGCCACTCATTGTCTTCTCTCGAGTGGGGATGTTCACACACACCACACCAGGTACTCATTTTAGGCTGAGTCGACCCAAGGGGAGGCTCGTGACCGGCTGAGATACCACTTGCAACTTGCGCCAGCCTTTAGTCCTGTGGAAAGCAATTGAACCCGGTAGGTCGCCGAGTTCGAAGCGCAGTGGGCTAATCAATGCGCCACTCACCTCCATCCACTCCAAAGACAAAGATCCCCCGTGTAGCCTTAACAGACTGTAGGGGCAAGTGCTGTTATCGAAGACCTATGAAGGCCGGAACGGTACACGAGGTGGTGGGTGGACAGCACCACAACCGACCGCCTTTGTCTCCCCAGTGGCGATGTTTACACACCGCACCAGGTATTAATTTGAGGCTGAGTCGACCTAGAGGAGGCCCAGTACCGGTTCAGATAATCGTCACTGTGGTGTTGGCCGTGAGCGGGAATCGAACCCGGGTCGCCAGGTTCATAGCGCAGCGCGCTAACCGCTACACTACCGCGCCTCACAACAAACACACACACTTACACATGCATCGCACAACTTTATAGACTGTTGGGTCCAAGTGCTGTTAGCGAACGCCTACCGATTGGGCCAACACACGCAATACGAGCGAAGAGACACACACACACATACACACACACAAAGCTAAGATCCCACTCATAGACTGTTGGGGAAACGCGCTTTAAGTGAGCACCTATATAAGGCTAACACAGCGAGAGAACCGACATCACGGCCTTATATAGACTTCAGGGGAGCGTGCTGTTAGGGAGCACCTATTAAGGCAAACAACACAAACTCACGTGGAAACACCGTCCGCTCATCTCGGGGCTACCCCGAACCCGCGACCCCCCCCCCCCTGTCCACCACAGTTCGCGTCCCACGCCGATCCGCCCGTCCGTACCTTGGACACCACGAGAGGACTCTGCACCTCACGGCCCCCGCTGAGTCTGAATCCCCAGGGCGGTCCCCCACTCAGCCGAAGCAGCAACCGCTCCTCCATGCCCGTACCAGCGGCGATCATCTCTCACGCTCGCCCCCGACCACCACCACCACCACCAGGCAGCAGCAGCAGCAAACAGCAGCACCGGCACTCCTTGAACGTGTCCGTAGCGAATGAGTTCACCGCGTTCACGCCGACAGCTCCACACGCCCAAACCCTCACGCAGCACCACGTGGGCAAATTGGACTCGTACTGTCAATGGAACCAAGGGCTCCTTTATGATGGTGATGCTGTTGCTGCTGCTGCTGGTGGTGATGATGCCACCGCGACGAGTCGAGGAGTCTCGATCATTCCTCTACACCTGCGGCAGCGCGAGTGAGTGAGTTCATGCGCCTATCCTTAGCCTCTCTGACCGCCGCGGGTATTCGGAGGGGTAGGGTTAGGGTGTTGCTCGGGGAAGGGGTGTGTGTGTGTGTCTTTGGCGGGGGTGGTGACTTGGTGGTGGTGGTAGTGGTGGTGGTGGTGCGGGGAAGGGATTGAAGTGGGTGGCGGCGCTTTGTGAGTTCTGGGAGTGACGCGAGCGGCGTGGGGAGAGAGAGGGCGGGTCGGGCGGAGCGGTGGGAACCCAGCTAGGATGAGGGTAGGGTGGGTGTCGGAGCTGGGGTAGGGTTAGTTCGGAGTTGGGGTAGGGTGAGTGTAGGAGTTGGGTTAGAGTAGGGTGAGTGTAGGAGTTGGGTTAGGGTTAGGTTAGTGTAGGAGTTGGGGTAGGGTGAG
>CM025628.2:2038950-2055772 GCA_014621495.2 Entosphenus tridentatus
GGGGGGGGGGGGAGAGAGGGCATGGGGGGATGCGGGGGGGTCATTGGGGACACGGAGGTGCCTGTACGGGTGAGGGCTGTCACGTGGCACGTTGTGTCTTAATTCAGAGTACTCCACGCGTGTGAGTGTGAGGGCTTGGGGCGCGAGAGACAAATAGACACAGATTGACCCCGATCAATGACCAATCGTTCTCTTTGATATACGCGTATCACGGTACCCACCAATCACTTAAACGCATGTGCATAGCGATTGTATGGCATTTAACATTTGTTTTTATGACACGACCATTGACCTTTGGGGTAGAGTCTAAGAGTAGGTGCAGGGCAAAGATTCAGTCACCTTTCCGGTGTACAGTTAGATCAACTATTTACAGCGCTTCATATATTCGCTGCCATACTTCACCACCCTGGTGAGCGCGGGTTGCTCTAGGGGTGCCCAATGGTCGGTTTTAGATTTCACCCGCCACTGATTTAGCCACGGCTCGGGGCGTCATTGAACTCGGCTACGCGTGGTTTTAGAGCGTGGTGCGTTATCCGTTGCCCCACCGTCACCGCTGCTCCATCCCAACTTTTACAGCGATTGGCGATTGATTGGGTAAAACTAAATTCCGCGTGTTTTCGTAAGCTCGGTTGCAGTGTCACATGAACGCACGATGCACGCGCAGATTACTGATTTCTTTTGCTGTGAGACTGCCATGGGATGGCAGTTTAGAAATTGAATCTCGAATCTATCTGTGTGGGACTTTGGGTGTATTACCCTCCTGTATGGAAGTGGGGTATTCACCAGGTACTTTGATTATTCTTTCCGCATGATGCCAAAACCCTAGTTAACGGAAAGGGCCAAAACATCTAAATGCACCAACACCCTCCTAAAAAATTGCCTTGAGACTCAGTGAGGCATCTTCACAGCAGCGGCTTTTGGCTGATCATTGAACAAAGACGATCACCGCATCGCTGCGCTTTCAGATGTGCTTCTGCGGCCGTCTGGAATGCTCTTCCTTCCGATATTAAAAAGCCACTGGAGCTATGCACTTTTAATCTAGATTGAAAACTAACTTCTTTAGAACGAATTTTTGTGATTAGTTTGTTGTCCTTTCGCCGCACCTCCGATTAGCACGATTGGCTACGTACGGTGCGAAAGAGGTTCAATATACATACAAACAAAGCACATTGCCCTCATTATTATGGAGCAATGAGATCAGTTCACGTGTAGGAGCCAGATGGATTCCAACAGCGTTCGACTGTGCGGGATTGCAATGGCGTGGGGAGACATTCATCCAGCAGTGGATAGAACATTGGCCGATGAAGATGACAATTATTATGTAATTAACGCGTTTACTCAGCGAAACACCAACGTGTGAGCGCGCGCGCGTGGCTAGGCATGAGTGCTAAAATTGTCCAGTTGAACCTCTACCGCATAGGCAAATATATATAGAGTGTGTGTGTATGTCCTGGGTGGGGAGAGGCTTGGAGAGATTGAGACGAGGCGAAGAGAGACACGGGTGGCAGCACGGTTGGGAGGGGGGGTGCAGGAATAAGAAGCCCCATGTAGCCCGGATTTAGTTTCTAAACGGCGACCCCTTGACTCGCAAAAAGCGCCCGCCCTGCTGTTCCAGATGCCCCCATCATTGCTCATTGTAGCTCCGCGGTGACTGGCGCTGGCCTAAAGGGCAAGATAGAGAGCGAGCGCATTTAACTCCATCAGCTATGCGGCCATCCGCACTCACCATTAACCATCCCGGGTTTCCTATCCCCTGCACCCACACACCATCTGCCTCCTCCCTTACTCGCGCCCGGACACTCCATCAACGTTCCAAGGCCCCCCTCTCTCCCCTGCACCCCCTTAGACCACGCACCCCAGAAACTCTCTCTATTTAAGGCCTCGACACAGAGGCATTGGGTCTTTGTGTGTCTCTGTTGTGTGTCTCTCTCTGTGTGTGTCTCTGTGTGTGTCTCTCTGTGTGTCTCTGTGTTGTCTCTTTCTGTGTCTCTGTGTTGTCTCTCTCTGTGTGTCTCTGTGTTGTCTCTCTCTGCTTGTGTGTCTGTCTGTGTGTCTCTCTCTGTGTCTCTGTGTTATCTTTCTCTGTGTGTCTCTGTGTTGTCTATCTCTGCTTGTGTCTGTTTATGTGTCTCTCTCTGTGTGTCTCTCTGTTGTCTCTCTCTGCGTGTCTCTGTGTTGTCTCTCTCTGTATGTCGCTTTGTTGTCTCTCTCTGCTTGTGTGTCTGTCTGTGTGTCTCCGTGTCTGTGTTTTGTCTCTCTCTCAAATTTAGTTCTACCTGATGACGGTTGCTTGTGTTGCAATCGAAACGTCGTATTCTATTATTTAATTCATTTTCTTTCTACGTGACTTTGCCGAAAGAACCAAAGAGTAATTCCCGCAGTCACGAAAGCTTAAAATCAAGTTTGATTGTAACTATCAACAATTAAAGTGACAGCTGATCTCCAATGCATTGTCTCGCGCGACCATTCTGGAGTTCACATCGATCGAGGGCGTGAATGAAGGCCAACAGGAAGAGGTCATCAAAGTCAATTCTGTCGCTGCTGCCACACCTCGTTATCACTTCCCGTAGTTTCCCCGCAGTTGGTGCGGAGTTGCCGGCCGACCTTCAATGACGGCTCTTGCAGTCCCTCAATCAGCACCATCCGCCTTCGGGTCTTCCCCTCGGCCGAACCTCATCAGGGTGCCCCACTCCAATGTCCGGCGTCAATAACCAGCCCTACTGCACCCTGCATACGTGTCCCACTCGTCGCCCCTCCGATGAGCGCGGTTGGCAACGCACGGTGCGAACGAAATTCGCCGTAACATACATCGCACGCTGCAAATCAGCGTCTGCATCTCACGACACTTTGTCCTCGTGTTGCACGCCGAACGTTCAAGTCGCCTACCCCGTCTTTGCGCGACATTCCTGGCGTCCTCTGCGCGCGTGCACCTGCCTTCAAAGGCTACAAGTTTCTCTTTGAACACCAAGTTGACATTTCTCCTCCACCGCCGTGGTTTATGTCGTCCATCAAAACATCGATCCTTCTCGCGTCATTTTGTCTCCACGGGGTTCCCTCCCACAGCCTCCCTCTACTCCAAAAAATAAATAAAAACAGTTTTTGCATTGACGGAGTGAAAATTAAATATTGAGGTTTTTGGGTTAGATCGCGTAAATAACCCCCATAAAAATCCTCTATTATGGATAATATTGGCCGCGAAAGCCGACGTGTTAGACTGCAGTGCCAATGCTCGCGGCCCCTCATAATAGGCAGTGTCCGCCCCGTATACACCTTGACCCGAGATTCACCAACGCCTCTGCAGGTATGTCGGACTTCTTTCGCACCGCACGTAGCCAACCGGAGGTGCGAGAACGCCAAATCGAAGGTCTCACACCCAGCCGCTCTGCCGGCCGTGAGACCCACTAGACGGGGTTGGGGGGGGGCGACGCATTTGTGAATCGCATCTGCTCACTCCCACGGGAGTGAGTTTCAAGCCCGCGTCAGTCGCACCGCGACTCGCGCGGTCCACGTGAAGGACCCCCTTTTGTTGCACCTGGAGTTTGGAGGTGCAGTCGCCCTTCAGGTGCGGACAGATTTCGACCAACGTCGCTGTTGTTATCGCAAGTCGCGGGTCGTGGGTGAGCGGTGGCCTCTGCGCGGATTCGTTGCGGGGAGGTGAAGGACGCGGCTGCTGACGTGCCCTGGATATTGGAGCTTCGCGCTCAGGACAATTAACGAACGCGCGATTCAGCGCGTGCGGGGGGAGTCGTTCTTTAACTGCTGCACCTCCACGCCCGTCTGCCCCTCCCCAACGCTGCGTCTCAATCATCGTGGAAATTCCCCTTGCATCACCTTTGCAACTTTTATTTCACCCTGGGGGGACTCTGCGTGGAGCCGTGCTTGCGTGAAGTGCTCGCTAACGGCGCACGTGCCCTTACAGACTGCGAGGTTGAATGAGGATTGTGCGTGGGCGTGCGGCTGCAGACTGCGTGGGTTGGGGGAGTCGCGGTGTAGCGGACAGCGCTGCGCTACGAACCCGGGCAACACCTGTGACGATGATCTGAATCGGTTCTGGGCCTCCTCTATGTCGACTCAGACCTCAAATGAGTACATGGTGCGATTTGCAGCCATCGCCAAGAAAAAGACAAAGGCGGCCGGGCGTGGTGCTGGCCACCCACCCCCTCGTGTGCCGTGCTGGCCTTCGTAGGCGCTGCTCGCTAACGGCACTTGCCCCCAACAGTGTGTTCAGCCTATACGGGGGATCTTTGCATTTATTGTAGACTATGTTCCATGCAGGGGATCCATGTGCTTGTGCGTGCAGCGGTTTCATCACAGAGGTTCGCTACAAACTCAACCACTTAGGTGCGATTCCCAGCCGTGGCCAACATTCGTGGTGTGATTGATTTCAGAACCGGCGGTCTTGGGCCCCCCCTAGGTTGACTCAGCCTTCTATAGTGACATTGAGGTTCTGGTGCAGTGTGTAAACATCAGCACTGGGGATAATAATGGGCAAACTACCCCCTCCTGCCCTGTGTCAGCTTTAATAGGTACTCGTTGACAGCCCTTACCCCAACTGCTTGCATGGCTATACAGGGGATCTTTGTTGTATGTGTGTGAGTGTGTCTGTGTGCATATAGGGGAGCGGTAGTGTAGGGGTTGGGTGCGCTGCGCTACGAACCCGGTGACCCGAATTCGATTCCCGCTCACAGCCAACACCCAAGACGATTATCTGAATCGGTTCTGGGCCTCCCCTCGGTCGACTCAGCCTCAAATGAGCACCTGGTGCGGTGTGTAAACATCGCCACTGGGAAAACAAAGGCGCACGGGCGTGGTGCTGGCCACCCACCCCCTCGTGTGACGTGCCGGCCTTCATAGGTGCTACTCGCTAACAGCACTTGCCCCATCAGTCTGTTAAAGGCTATACGGGGGGTGGGGGGGGTCTTTGTTTTTGTTGCCCAAACACATTGCCTTGTGTGAAAAAAGAAAAAAAATCACGCATTGCATTTACATATCCATCCTTGTCCAGAAGAATTGTGCCTCAATCGTCTCCCATATGTCTTCCCCAAAATCGCATTTCCCGTTCCCCATCGCTCATCACCGGGTTTCCCGACTTTCCCCCGCTGACGCTGCGTTTCCACGAAAAGCAACTTACGTGACCTCAAAAATCCCCGACGTGGCTGGTAACGTGAACGTACAAATATCCAACTCGCTTCCCAACAGTTGTAATTGCAGTCGTATACAGATGACGATGCTCATTTATTTACGTGGAACATTTCACCACAATTGGCACCTGGAATGGAACATGTAGCAGACACTACACGTGGCAGTCGTTAAAACCACAACTATTTTTTATTTATTTAACCAGGTAAGGCCCACTTGAGCTACGTGGCTCTTTTTCAGAAGCGACCTGGCCGCAAATGATAGCTCAACGAAGTGGCTTATCATGTGGAAATGTATAGCAGCCAAATACTCTAAACGCATGCTTCTAAATGTGGAAGGAAAACAACGGGAGGACCCTAAGAAAAATCCACGCGACCACGGGGAGAGAGACACGCAAACTCCAAATATACAGCAGGCGTCAGGGTCGAACCCACAGCCTCCTGCATACCAGGCAAGGTAGTTAATATCTCCTAGCCACCGTGATAATGATGATGATGAGAGAGACACGCAAACTCGAAACATACAGCAGGCGTCAGGGTCCGGATCGAACCCACAACCTCCTGCATACCAGGCGAGGGCGTTAACATCTTGCCAGTGCGAGCTGTTAACTCATCACGCTTTCCAAAAGCCAGCCATGGCAGAAGGATACACACGCGAGACTGCTGAGTGGCGGCGTGAGGCGGTGGAGGCGGGCGAGTGGAGGTGCGTGGCAGGCTACGCAACTCACCCAGAGACTGCCCACGATTAATAACCACAAAGCTGCGAATTTACAAAACGATGAAATCACCACGTGTGTACGTACAGTGCATGTGTAATTACGCAGCGCTTTCTAGTTGAATCACCGTATTGGGTGTTGTGCGGGCAACTCTTTTACAATGGAAAGGGGGCTGATTATTCCAGTAATGCAGTAATGAGGGAAAGGGGGCGTATAGCGCCATGCCACAAAATATTTTATTGCGGGAGTGCACTTCCCTAGGTTCAAGTGTATTCTCTAACCAAACGGCATTAACCCTTCACGATACATGCATTTAATGAAATCGGTAAGAATTTTTTTTGTGTGTTAGATTTGTATGTTGAACGTCTTTCGCACCGTACGTAGCCAACCGTGCTAGTGGGAGGTGCGTGGGGTGGCTGGCAGGCACTGCATCGCTATGAACTCAGTGGACGGAGTTGGTTCGCAGCCGCGGCGAGCGTGAGTTGGCGCATGATGCCTGAACGGGTCCTGGGCAGTGCCGAATTAATTTTGTGCAGGGCCTGTAGCATATGTTGTTATAAAGGGGACCTACATTTTTTGTAAAAATACATTAATATAAAAAAAAACACATATTTAACTTGCATCGTAAAGTAATTATCTTTTTTTCATTTGCTATACATCCAGATAATACGACAAATCGTTAACCTTAAACAAGCAGTCGTTCATAAAAGTTGAAGGTGGTATAGTACTATAGTAATAGAGCAAGTGCAGAATCACTGAACTGGAATTGGTAGCTTGAAAGCTTTAAGCGAGGGGCCCTTGAAAGTGCGGTCCCTTATCATATGTAGCTACTTGTGCTACGAGGATGATTCGGAACTGGTCCTGGCTAACCCCTTCGCCAAATCCGCAATGATCAGTTTGGTGAAGTATGGTCAAACAACCCGTATGACCAACACATCATTGGTGGAGGGGGAGGGGGGAGCGGAGGGCAACATCTAGCAGTGGATTGACATAGGGCTGTAAATGATTGTTACATATTTGATATGTTGTATGTAATGTGTTTACGTGACCACTGCTCTGTCTAGAGGCCACTACATTCACCACTGTGTAATGCATTTTGAAAGCACATTCTTGAGTATAATAGTGACCCTGAATGTGGCTCAGGGGTGATTTAATTGTTGCACCCCTATGCGGTATACGGGCCGCATGACGCGACGCTTCTGAGAAGGGCTGCCACAACACCACATTGCACTCGATGTCGTGACCTCGCGCAGTGCGGATGGAGCGCGATTTGGAATGACCCTCACACTCTCGGCTTCATTATCCACCAGACCCAGGTTGTGGAGAGAGATAGAGAGAGAAAACAAAAATCTCAACCACGAGAGACATTGTCGAAGAGCAGTTTGACCGTTCGGATGATTCGGTGAAAAGGAAGCAAAGGTAAAAGAGCGAGGGAGGTAGTGGACAACCGTGTTGACGACATTTGGCAAGTGCGGAAAATTAATGCATTCCAAGTGGATGGAAGCCCCCCCCCCCGCCCCGAGCATTATAATAATGATAACATGAATACTTAGAGACGAAACCAAATTGCGTGCATGCAAGTAAAACAATGCACAAAACACAACACTGCACACAATAACAAATACTAATTCACCACCACGTATCGCAATGGAGCAGACTAGCAGGGCCCCCTCCACAACCTTTATGCGCAGTGAAGATTTCCTGGAAAAAACATCTCTGAAGGTGCAGCTCTGTAATCGTCAAAGAACCTCCGGCTAGAGAGAGTTCTCGAGAGCCCCGCTGGAGGGCATTTGGCCTACTCTTCCACAATGGCCAAATGATACAAGTGGGAGTACTCACACTTAACGCACCGCATGCGACCAGCTGATCCACTCACTGCGAGATGCGCACCTCGGATTAGCACGGTTGCCTACGTACGGTGCGAAAGAAGTGCGGCATACTGCACTGGTGTGTACCCATTGGTGAACAGGGGTGGATGGAGATTACCGCGCCCGGAGATCGAACCAGCGACCTCTGGATTGCAAACCATCGAGTCCAGTGTGCTAACCATTACACCACGGCAGTATCCCTATCAATCAATGCGTGACGTTATAATGGTGGGGGAGCCCGGCTTCCCCGTGGCCTTCTGTCAACTTAACCCGTGCCCTGCACCTTCCTGCAGGGCAGCGGCACAGACAGACGAGGTCAGGGTTAACGCTACTGCGGCGCAGCCTCTCCCAGCATGAGGAGGCAGGGACGAATGAAAAAAAAAGACGGCGAAAGAAAACAAGTGGGTAGACGCCGAGGGAAGTTGTGTCATGAGTTGACAATAAACCACGTCCTGAGCAGCACGAATGCCAAGCAAGCTGCGGTCGTGCAGTGACGGCGTTTACTGAGCTGCGAGACAATACGTGAGGGAGGAGTCGCAGTTATCATGGAACCAATATAATTATGGAAATACATCACCGGGACAATTATACACAATGACAAAGATCGCTTCGTGTAGCCTCTCACGTGCTGTTGCGGCAAGGGCTCTTAACGAGAACCTAGAGAAGTGGTTCTTTGTCTTCTTCTTCACCTGGGGGGGCGGGGGCGAGATGCCCTTTCTGGGGGTGCGAGACGTGGCCAGATTTTTTTTAGAAGGTAAATCATCGAACACATAAATTAAGCACGGGCACTTTAAGTGCAACTTACTTTGTTTCATGAAACATGTGTGTTTATTAACATTAGACTCATTATTCTTGGTTATTTCGGTAAAGTCACGTAGAAGGGAAATAATACAATAATATAAATATAAAATAATAAAAATTTTCATGACGTTTCGACAACTGATGATGATTGCTTGTGTTGCAGTCGAAAAGTCGTGAGAATTTTTATTGTTTTATATTATTGTATTATTTCCCTTCTACGTGACTTTACCGAAACAACCAAGAATATGAATCCCTGCAGTCACGAAAGCTTTAAATCAAAATTATACTCCTTGGTTATTTCGGTAAAGTCACGTAGGTATAAAATAAAATAACATTGTCCATATTCTTATGGTTTTTTTTGTCCACTTTTATCGACTGAGAACCAAAGGGCGCAAGGTTAAGAACCACTGACTTAGAGGATGCTGGCATGGCATGAGAGGGCGCGGCGTGGCGAGCACCACGCCCGGTTATCTTTGTATCTGCAGCGCTGATGTTGAGACACCAAACCAGGTACTTACTTAACCCTGCGTCGACACAGGGAAGGCTTTGGGACTGGTTCTTAAAAGCACTCGCCACTGACATTAGCTGTGGCCAGGAATCAAATTCATATAATTTTAGTACGCTGCACTAACCACCACGTCACCACTCCCCACTATAAAGACAAATATCCCCCATATAGCCTCAACTTACTTTTACGGCAAGTGCTGTTAGCGAGTACCTATAAAGGCCGGCACGGCACACGAGGGGGTGGGTGGCCAGGAATACGCCCGGCCGCCTTTGTCTCCCCAGTGGCGATGTTTAACATCGCACCAGGAACTTATTTGAGACAGAGCCGACCTCGAGGAGGCCCAGGATTGGTTCAGACAATCGTCACTTGTGTTGGCCGTGAGCGGGAATCTAACTCGGACCGCCGGGTTCGTAGCACAGTGTGCTAACCCCTACACTACCGCTCCCATATATGCGCGCGCACACACACAGACACGGAGACACACAGACACAAACACATGCATGATTGTTTTCAAGGTAGTCATGGACAGCCTGATACACAAACCATAAAAGCAATAAACTTTGTGAGCAGACTGCCTGTTAGAGGACAAAATGCAGATGCACATTCCTCACGATAAAACTTACATATATATAAAACAGTGATAGCAAAAAGGATAACATTTTAGAGTTTTTTTCACGATAAAAATTTTGAATCTAAATCCACAACCGACTCACTACAAATGCGCCTGAACATGGTACATCTCGGAAGCTAAGCAGGGCTGATTCTGGCTGGAATTGGTGATGAACCACCACCAGGGCTTGCCAGGTGTTGTAGGGTAGGCGTGGAGCTGTGAAATGTAGCCCTGAGATGGCAGTGCTGAGTGTGACCCCCTCCTCTGCGTGGTGGAGTTTTCTCCGTGTTCTCCGGTTTCCTGCACACGTGAAGCCAAACTCTCATTCAGTTTAAGTGATTTTTTCACACAGATGATTCCGTTTAGCCAGTTTCCTGGGGACTTTTGGTCAAATTTGGTATTGATCAACTATCCGATGCAGGACCCTCCTGCAAAAGTCCTACGACTCAGGCTTTCCTGGGTAAACAATAATTATTAGAGAAAACCAGACTAAAACTACTGCAATGTGGAATTTAGACTCGGGTCAATGTTAGGGTGCATTTAATGGTAGGGTAAATCAGAGCCAGCGGGATTAAGCCAGACTAAAAATTGAAGAACTTAATTATGTAATTCATATTTTTTTGTTCTTTGTAGAGATTCGAATGCTCTGGCTATTTATCCGAAATCTATTTTAGTTATAGCGATGACACGCTCCGTGTGCGTACAAGAATCAATGACAATTTCATTCTCCCATTATACCGCCTATGACTCTATTTATAATTTATTGGACATGACACTTATTCTTTCACAGCAGGCGAGGGCAGTCCAGACGAAAAAAATATCCCCATTTAGTCTCATAGACTGTTGGGGCAAATGCTGTTAGCGAGCACCTAGCAATGTCAAACCACCATCACCGCGCCCCATATCGTCGTCGGATCTCGGAAGATAAGCAGAGGTAAGCGTGGTTAGTACATGGATGGGAGGCTGCATGAGAATGTCAGGTGTTGGGGGCTTGGGCTGCGCGAGAGCCAGAAGATTGTAGAGCAGCAAGGGTTTCTTGAATCTATCTATGTGGCGCTTTAAGTGTTACTCCTTCATACGGAGCAGCGACACGCTCCAGAGGAAGCACGTTCGCCGCTCGTTGCAAGAGGTCCGCGGGTCGAATCTGTCCGGCCACCCCGGTTATTACCGTTAGTGCCTTCATCGTAGAATACGTGACGTCTGCTTCACAGTGCAACGTTAAAGATCCCTTAATGTAATTTGCGAGAGTAGGCCATTGTGTGCGAGTGTCATGGTCTAAATGTGCCACATTCAACAAGAAATATCTGCAACTTACTCAATTGGGATTACGCGCAATAATCATCATCAACCCCAGCTGGCAGACGAATGCTTAATTGCAGGCCAGGTGCTGTTAGTCACCTTGTGCCCACAGAGAAGGCTGTCACTGTGGGTGCCCTTTCATGAGGATGTTACGTAACAGCTCTCTGAGACGCCATGGTGTCAATGGCACCGTAGCAATAGGAAACCATTACTATTGTTTTTGTATAAGCATGGATGTTCTCCATGTACTTAAGCTTCGTACCTACATGAGATCGAACTCTCTTTTATGGAACTGGTCAAAGAGCCCGATGCTGAACCTTGCTGTAGAAGAGTCTGGAGACTCAATGAGGATTGTCTGTGAATGTAATCGTCATATTCTCTAAGACTGGCACAATACCGATCCGAGTGGGCGCTGTGGTCAGTAGTATCGTAGCACGGGGTGCGTTAACCACTGTGCCCAGACGCCTTTTCATTCCGCCCCTCACTCCAAAGCCCCCCACACGCTCCAGATGCGTTTGCTATAAATAAGAATGCGTGTATAGGTCCGCGGATGAGTTACGAGTGTTTAAATGTGCAATTACACATTTTATGTCTCCACGGTTTGACCCATCGTTAGAGATGGCTTTGACCTCTCTCGTTCATTCATCGAGTCGATGTCCATTTAGAGAATAATGCGTGAAATGTCGTTGTTTTTTTTTCTTTCTCTCTCCCCACGTCTCACCTCCGGGTCACCCGCTGCCTTAATGACATCGCTTGAAAAGCAAATCGACCGGAGGCTTACGCCTGGCTTCCCCTATGAGCCGCTGCGGTTGTGCACAGTGGCCTCATTATATCTACAAGGAAAACTAAAAAAACAGCGGTCCATTGATTCGCGCGTAGATCTACAACAGCTCGTTACAAACTAAATATACAAAAAAAAATACGTCGGTCTAAGCTCGCGGGCGCATTAAGCTGGCGGTTAAACGTGATGAATTGAGAACAATTATTCCCCGGTTGCATTTGCTTCAGCTAGATCGTTCGTACGGCTACGTTTTCCTTGTGTTCACACGCGGCGCTGTGGAAGAAGTGAACGGTATCCTCTGGTCAGCTTTGCTCACCGAATGCTAAGCGTGCGCGCGCTCCTATTGTGCTATTGTGTTTTCTTAGCCCTCGGCAGCTCTCATCAGTCAGTGGGTTTCGTGGGATGCAAGCCTCTGGTGCAGCCGGCAAGAGTGTGCGACTCGCAAACCGCAATTCGGAAGGACGCACGCTCAAATCTCGGTCCGGCGTCGACTCAGCCCTCATAGCGAGGGCAAACTACCCGGAATAATGACCACTTTGCCAAACGCTGACAGTGATTGTCCCACAACACGAAGATATTCGATCCCTGCCACGGTAATGTGGAAGTTGCACCGCTGTCTCAGGGCTGTGAGCAGCAGATGAGCGCTGGCCCAATGCTTGTTTGTGTGGGGGGAACACACTTCGACTCGCACTGCGTGAAATCCCAACGCAATGAGACTCAACAAGTTATTCAAGGGGCTTGAGAGGGGCTCTTCTGAGTCGAGGAGGGGGTGCTGGTGCATTGGTGAGTACACTGCGCTATGTATCCAGCCACCTGAGTTTCACAGCAGCGAGCATCGACGGTAAGTGATATCTCCACAAGTTCAAGGCCACCCCCGACTCCGCTAGCACCAAAGTGTTGTCACACCCCCCCCCACCACCGTGGCTGACACAACTTTGTGCGGTGCGGGGAAGATCCTTCCTCCAGCAGTGGAGTTTAAAACTTACTCGTGTTCATTCATTTACGTACGTTTACCTACACCTCGATTTGACGTGACGAGGGTCGTTTCAATATTTTATTACTTCCCTTCTACGTGACTTTACCGAAAGAACCAAGAAGATGAATCCTTTATATTAAGTTCACTTGCTTGCTTGCTTACGACCGTGCAAATCTTTCGGTCGTGTTTTAACCCACTTCCCGTGATCCAATCGAGCTGACATTTTCCACACAGACTCGTTGTGCGTGACAATTAATGTTCGTGAATTTTTTTTTTAATCCTTTATATTAAGTTCACTTGCGCGCTTGCTTGCTTACGACCGTGCAAATCTTTCGGTCGTTTTTTAACCCACTTCCCGTGATCCAATCGAGCTGACATTTTCCACACAGACTCGTTGTGCGTGATAATTAATGTTCGTGATTTTTTTTAATCCTTTATATTAAGTTCACTTGCGCGCTTGCTTGCTTACGACCGTGCAAATCTTTCGGTCGTTTTTTAACCCACTTCCCGTGATCCAATCGAGCTGACATTTTCCACACAGACTCGTTGTGCGTGACAATTAATGTTCGTGACATTTTTTTTCCAAAATTTTACACTTTTTAGGACAAAAATATTATATTTAATTACCAATGGCTTAATGTTGGCATGCAATCATCTGACCCATAGGTGGCAGCCATCTCAAGCCAGAGGACGAGAGGACTCTAGCCGCCACGCATATAAAGGATTTATAGTGAAAAACTTTATTTTTACGGGTAAATTTTTTTCCTGCTATCCATGCGGGTTCAGCCCACTGCGATTGTCAGCCCTGGGTGGTCTCGCGATGGGGCGAGGCAAGGCCGCTTCATTCCGCTCCGACCAGCAGGGCCCCTTTATGGAGCCGTCCGTCCTTGCGGCGTGGATGCGCTTGCATCCTTTTCGAGCGATGTGTGTTTTTTTGGCTTTTTTTTTTCGAAGTCTGTGGCCAAACGTAAAGTTTTACGATGACTATTTATCTCTTCTTTTTTTTGTATCACCGTGATTGCACGTAAACTTTAAAGAGTGCATCGCCGAGCCAACACAGATGAGCATTCGCAAATTTTCCAGAGACCTGGGCCAAACACAACTTTTAATTTAATTTTGTCTCGTCACATCAGTCTCTGTACACACGCCCACAACTTGCCACCAGTACCACAGAAACACGATGATGTGTGGCTCTGCCTATCTCTACGGATGGGAACTACAGCACCAGTTGAAGGTTACTCGAATTCGCGAGAGAGAAAAATTCCAGGAAAAGTAAAAAATAATAATTGTGTAGTGGTGGTGGTGGTGGTGTCGGACACGTTTTAGAAGTTGGTTCACTCGCACGCAGCTCAGAATCAGAAATCAGATTGTATTTTATTTTCATACTGGAGGAATCCGATGAGCTGTAAAGCTCTTTATCACTGATGTCCAGGAGCTCTGTCTGGTGACCCTGTTTACATTGGTGGCGGGGGGAGGGTGCAATAACACGGTCAATGTCAACCAAACTTTGCTCAACCGTTATACGCTTCAAACAAGATGCAAGCTGCTTTTGTTTGTTATGCACTCCGCTCTGGATCTCCTCTGGCTGTATGAGGGAACGCTTGATTGTACTCATTCTGAAGAGCTACTACTCTTTGTTTTACCAGGTAAGGCCCACTCAGCTGAATAGCTCGTTTTTTCTGAAGTGACCTGGCTACAAATGGAGGCTCAACAAAGTGGCTTATCGTGATGACATTTATAGCAGACGAATACTCCAAACGCATGTTTCTCAAAAGCTTAAAGGACGTGGAGCCAAACGTCCGACATCGTCTGTAAGTTGAACTTCTTTCGCGCCGTACGTAGCCAACCGTGCTCGTCGGAATGTACGATCTTTCTGCATCGTCTCCAGCGCCCTGCAGCGAGCGCAGACGGCTTGTGTAGGTGCTTCTTGCCGACGTGACACACTTTGAATAAAAACTTGCCACTCGTGTTCAACAGTTTTTCACTTGACGATACGAATCTAGCAAAGGGTTGGGTGGGGGGCTGTAGACGGCTGACCCCTTACATACTGAAGACTCAGCCCCCCCCCCTGCCCATCACACGGCCCCCCATCCCGACGTCTCCTCGCATCGCGACCTCGTGGTGTTGGGTCCAGCAGCTGCGTTGTGCCACCACTCTCCTGCCGTGGCCTCCGCGTTTCCTGGCTTTCGGTTGAAGCCGGAATTTAACATCGATGGATTATTTAACACCAGGTGAGAGCCCTTAAATACGCAGAAGAGGCAATCCACGTGTAGAAATAAAAGCCCCACAATCACAATCAGCGTCATACAGAGATGGCGTTTCCCGTGGGCGTGATGGTGAGTGGGAGGACTCGTCTCTGGTTGGATTGTTGTTCGCAGCACCCCCGTTGAGCTGATTCCCCCGCACCTCCGATTAGCGCGGTTGGATACGTACGGTGCCGACAAAGTTCAACGTACGATTCACACAAGAATACGACAATTATTCGCCTTGGATGCCCTCCCAGCCAGTCTGAGAATGTAAATTTGACTTCAAATCATTGTTTGTCGAGATACATACCATCAAGGCACGTAGTAGTCATTCCCAGTCACACTCTATCAGTAGGGGTATTGAGTACCAGCATCAAACTATACTCTATGTCACAATGACATCACCACAGCCACATTGATACCATTCTACCTTGGCTGTACGAGGACACGCGGAAACTAATGTCACAGGGTTGTGCTTCTCAAACTCCTGCAGTCTGAGCGACGCACCACACTGCAGCTTTCCACGGCTGTATGTATGGATGTTGAACTTCTTTCGCACCGTACGTAGCCAACCGCGCTAATCGTCAACGTGGCGATTGTGAAACCCGAAGGCGTGCACCATGCTGGGTTCGATTCCTGCTCAGTTCGATTCCTGATCAGTTCGATTAACGGTGAGCAAGTCACTTCACCAGCCGCTGAGCTTGATCCTTGGTTCGAATCAGCCTCAAATGGGTTCCTGGCGCAGTGTTAAACATCAGCACTGGGAAGACAACGTTCGATGTTGCGTGGTTATGGCCAAACACCGGATGAAGCTAGTGTGGATCCTGTAGCATATGTTGTTATAAAGGGGCCCTAAATAAATAAAAACCCATAAATATTAAAAAACGAAATTTTTACTTGCATAGTAAAATAATTGTATTTTTTCATTTGCTGTACAGCCAGATAATACGACAAAGCGCTAAACTGAAACACCCAGTCGTTCGTAAAAGTTGAAGGCAATATCGTACTATAGTATTAGAGCTAGTGCAGAATCACTGAACTGGAATTTGTAGCTTGAAATAATTTTGCGCGGGGCCCTTGAAAGTGCGGGGCCCGTAAGAAAACGTAGCTACTTTTGCTGCTAGGATAATCCTGCACTGACCGCCTCGTGTGCCTGGCTAGCCTTCATAGGTGCTCGCTAACAGCACTTGCCCCAACAACCTGCTAGAGACAATACGGGGGATATTTATCTTGACCACATGACAGAGCACTGATTACGATTAAAATAGAGATATTGTGCATGCTTGTGTATCCTGAAATGCCAATTCAAATGTATCAGAGCTCCGTCAATATCCGTAAATATAATTGCGTACATCAGTATCGTGATGCACGCAGCTGCATCGCATTGTTCTGTCCGAGTTGTGTATTTGCGGTGCGAGTTAGGCTATCGACGCCAGAAGCACAGAGGGGATGGAGCCATAGAGGCTTCTTCAACTCTGTACCCCGAGAAATGTTACGTCCGTCCCAAGGACACCTTACCTTTTCTCACGCAAAAACTGAAAACGTCGTACATCGTGCCAAAAAACACGTGAAACAATCAGAGAACGCGTCAGAGGGGTCAGTAGGATTTTTTTTTGCCGTGAGCAGTTAACACCATTCCACCTGCGGGGTCCATGTAACGCGCGTGCACGTGTAAGGAAGTGCCCCTAATTGGCCTGTCTGTTTGTGCGTGCCTTTGCCTGTTTTTGTGCGCACATTAATTTTATCCCTTAGAAACTCTTAACGTTGAATGAATACTCCCTCAATGCGTTGGCTTGTCAATTTGTCTTAATTCTAATTGTTATTGACGTTGCAGAACCGTTGGCTCCATTCGGCATCCTGCCTTCTTTATTTCGAGTTC
>CM025628.2:2055782-2075751 GCA_014621495.2 Entosphenus tridentatus
CACTCACTCAACCACTCACCACACTGCAGGTGGACAACAACCCACTCACTCACCCACTCACTCAGCCACTCACTCAGCCACTCACCACACCGCAGGTCACTACAACGCTTCTCTTTTTGCTTCGGAATTTTCCCTCCCATCGTATTTCCTCAATTCAAGAAACCTAGCAACTCTTTATCTATTACACCTTAAACAATGTTGTTTATTGCTGGCCACTTTGCGTTTTGTGCCTTTTGGTCGACGCTCAGTAACTTCGATTAAAAACATCGATAAAAAAAACCACGAGGGGATCTCCCTAACGCGTAACATTCGACACGGCTTAGTTGATATTGACACGGCAAGAAACCTTTTGGTCAACGTGGCATCTTTGCCTAGTTTATTCGAGCTCCGTGCGGTCGTCACGTCTCTGCAGGCTTTGTTTTTTCACTGCCAACCTCTGGCAACAGCGGTGTTTGGGGCTCCGCTGTTGCCAGATAGGTGTCCCGGTGGTAAACAACCCGAGGGTTTTTCCCCTTTGTGGGCATCTCCAGCGAAGGGAATGGCGTACGGCGATGCACGTCCGACACGGCACGCACCCACCCCATGCACAGCGCCCGTCCCATCTCTCAAGCGCGTTTCAACGCCTTATATAGAAGACGCTCAATGGCCACGAGGTTGTGGGATGGCGGTGGGGGCGCGGCAAGGAAGGCGGTGGAAAGGGTTGACACGAAAAGGGGGAGAAAGCGAGGAAAGGAGAAAAAATGACGGGTGAACATTTTAAGAAAAATATTTCACCACCCCCCCCCCTCTCCACGACAGAAAAACTCTGCCATAAATTACAATTGCGTTAGCGTTGCCCGGGCAGGACGATTGGAGCAGAAACACAGTCCCACGCATCTGCTGCGCGGCCGAGCCTTAACCCGAGTAGAGAAAAACACGGCATTCCGCTCTCATTATCACGGCACCCGACTTGGGCGAGCCTTAAAAGGGAACTGATTTTGCCGAGTTTGTTGTCCCACCGCCGTGCGACCCGGGTCCGACTGTCGGCTTTCACGTCTGGGCCATACGTCCCAAAGCGAAATGGATTCTCCCCCCCACCTACCTCGCCAGCACCACTTTTTCCTACTCTTTTTTTTGTTACATGTCCGCCAACGCCATGTGTTAGCGATTATCAAGGCCCCCGTGTTTTAAAGAGGCACTGTGTATGGGCGAGGAAGAACCGAGTGGGGCTGGCTGGGCTCGATGGACTGTCTGGGCTGGCAGGGCTTGGCAGGGCTGGCTGGCTGGCTGTCTGGACTGGGCTGGGCTGGGCTGGCTGGGCTGACCAACGGACACCGTCGAATTCACGTGGGATTTTTTCTTTCTTCACCCCGTCCTTTTTTTGTTGCTGCTTGTGGGGTTTTTGCAAAGCGGTGCTTTCATCTCTGGGTTCGCCGTCGCGCTGGAGTTGCTCAAGCCCCCCACCCCGCCGCTCCACCAGCACCACCTCCTTCTGTAAGCACGCTAATCACGGCTGCTCCAGCCAATTTCTAACGAGCCTGCCAGATAGCGGTCTTCATAAACCTATGAGCTCAACGGGCAGGCAAGGGAGGCACGCAGGCATGAGGACCCCTTTGTTATATTTTACATTGTTTGTATAGAAAATAATTGTTAATTGTTGCAATAACAAAGCGGTTGCAGGCGATGTCGACTGCAGTGTGATACGACATGGATGAAGAATGCAACTTTGCTGCACCTTTTTTTTTCACTTCAAAAGCCACGTACTTTTTTTTGCGTGCGCGTGCCTGTGTTTCATTCTTCCTAATGACTTCATATGACAGCCACGTTGCAGGCTCGAACAAGAAAGCCACCCTTTGACTGGTCGCTTTACTGCGCCCACTACATTTGAGTGGCACGCCCATAGGAACATAGCAACATCGCGAAACAATTAATGATAATAATTTACATTAAAATTTAGATTTAAAGCTTTCGTGACTGCAGGGATTCATCTTCTTGGTTCTTTCGGTAAAGTCACGTAGAATGGAAACAATAAAAAAATAAAATAAAACATAATAAAATATTTCTCACGACGTTTCGGCCACAACGCAAGCAGCCGTCATCAGGTGAAGATCAGGTCTGTCGGGGAGACAGCGTCTGAATGAATTCACATTTAGTTGTAAGGCGCCTTGCACTAACGTCTCAATTAGGATTTACGTAGCGTCAAAATGCCACAACGTCTCACTGACATGGCGAGCGAATTGAATATTCTTGAGAGTGAGAAGCAGTCGTAGGCCCAGTGGAGAAGAGAAAGTATCTCGGAGTCTAAACTTGAACAGGGGCAGGGAGTCGTAAGCACGGGCGACTGGCGGAAGGGAGTGTGCCAGACAATGCGTGTCAGCAGAGGAGGAATGAGCGACCTCCCACTGAGTGAAAGGGGGGCTCGAGTCTTTGACAAAAAAAAAACCTTGCTCGCTGGAGCGGATGATGCGTGGAAGGGAGTAAAGGGGGAAATCAAAGAACAGTTTGTGATGTCAACTGGGAATCCCCGGGTTTATCAGTTGACATGAAGTGATGTTTAAGTGTCATCGAAAATGAATGTTTCTTCTGAGAGCCCTGGCTCTCCCAGGTCTTCCGCTGACCGCTTGTGTAAGTTGTTTTAGTGCATTACTGGCGAATGACGACTTATACAAATAAACTGCGCATTTTTGCTTCTCACTATTATTACTGTTCGGCTAAAAAATATTGCCCACTAATAAAAAGCAATAATTCACAGCATCAATCCATTGCTGGACGAAGGCCTCCTCACACTGGGGGGTTGTTCGACCATACTTCATCACGCCGGTCGCCGTGGGTTTGGTGAGGTTGGGTGGCAAAGGGAGCAGTGCTTCAGATGTCACTTTCCGCTGACGCTACTCGCCGTGGCCACGAATCACAGTCAGATTGCTGGGTTCAGAGCATAGTGCACGAACCACCACCACGGCACCTCTCTACCCAACCTAATATTTCACACAATGCTCCTTTTAAATGTTACCAGGTAAGGCCCACTGAGCTGTATCGCTCCTTTCATAAGCGACCTGGTCACAACGAAGTGGCTCATTGTGTGGACATTTATTGTAGCCAAATATTTGAAACGCATTTTGATTCTAAATGTGGAGGAAAAACACGGAGGACCCGGAGCAAAAATCCACGCGATCACGGGGAGAGAGACACGCAAACTCCAACTATACAGGCGTCAGGGTCGAGATCGAACCCACGGCCTCCTGTATATCAGGCGAGGTAGTTAACATCTCACCACGGGGAGAGAGAGACACCGCAAACTCCAAACAGACAGCAAGCGTCAGGGTCGGGATCGAACCCACGGCCTCCTGTATACCAGGCGAGGTAGTTAACGTCCCGCTACCGAGGCGCCCTAATAAACTTTGGGTGGGGGTAAATGATTGATTGACCATGCCATCAAGTTCAACCTCTGCCTCCTCCCCAGGTCTCCCTTGCAGCGGCGATCCTTTACCTAAAAGGGCATTCACCCGGCCGCAAATGAAGGAGGAAATCGTTGGAAATCGTAGGAAGTCGAAGCCGCTACGCCGAGTGCGACTAAAGTTGGAGGGCAACGCGCTAAAGGGGTCATCTACACAACGGTTCAGTTCATTTCGATTTAACCAAATAAATTGCTAAAAGAGAGCCCCCAAAACCTGCACAGCCCCCCCCCCCGGCCCCCCCCCCCCCCCCGAAATGAAAGACGCTGTAAAAAATGCGAGTGGAAGCGGTGTGCGCGCGCGTAGCAAGGGCACACCCAGTCACTCCTATTCATTCCCGATCCTTTTATGAGCTCGGTTGTTTTTGCACATTTTACAGTCAGTGTTTGTGCAAGTGCGGGGATTACACCCTGGCTCAATAACACGGCCCTTTTATGGAAGAGCTCTGGGAAAAAGAGCGAGCGAGCGAGCGAGAGAGCCAGAGACGAGACAGAGAATAAAAGCGGCGAGGGGTAGTGAGAACGAGAGGCAGACGTAGACACCGTGGTGGCGTGTTCAGGGCCGGGGGAGGGGGGGTTGGTTATGACAAAAAGTGGGGCATCTTGAGAGAGAGAATTCTAAACGGAGATGGAGTGGGCTTTTGGGAAGATGAATTCAGGAAGCGAAAAAGAAAATGTAAAGCGAGGGAGAGGAAAATCGTGACGGGAAACAGATGCCCGATTGAGTGCGGAGAGCGGCGCTTCTGACCTCGTGGGTCGGTGCAAAGCGAAGCTTCCACGGCCGTGCAGGAGTCAGAGCAGGGCAGGGAGCGAGTGAAGGGGATGGGAGCAGCGAGAGGCAGCTGGTGCTGGGCAGAGATGGAAAAAAGAAGAGGCACCCATTGTGCGCGTAAGCGCCGGCAGACGGACCTGCCTCTTCCGTTTGCCCGCTGGCAGGAATGTGAGACACACACACACTGGTGGTAGTGCTCGTGGTTGTGTGGACATCGGGGGGCGGGGGGGCGCTGTGAGTGTGGCGAGGTTTGAGGGTGAGTGCTGGGAACCTGGGTCTGCTCGACTTCAAGAGAAAGGGAGACTGGGAGCATTCCGCGGAACACGTGACCCACGCCACCAGCCAGGGGAAGATAGCAACACAGCGAGAGTGGGAGGAAGGCAGGGAGGTACACATACAGATGGACAGATAGATGGATAGACAGACCAGACAGACAGATGAGCAGACCGACAGATGGGTAGACATAGAGACGAGAAATGCATGCAAACAGACCATATCAGTGTTCATAAATCCCTGCAAGAACTTGAAGGGACATTTCTCTGAATATCACCAGCAGAGCAGCATTCTAAAACACTTGTTGCAATTGGCGCACACACCCAGGGCTGCAAGATCGCCAAGCAGATTTCCTTCCCTTGCATCCATCGCTGTTGAAGTTATGAAAATAAGAGGCAAACCAAAAACCAACAGCAAACAAACCCATGACCAAACACTCGCTGGAGTTTGGCGGGCTTTGCCGCATGGATGTTGGCCAATTTATCTGCTTCTAAAGCAGGCCATGGCAGCAGCCTTTAGGTCTCCCCTGTCCAGTGTGTGCACAGATGCTGGGATAGCAAGGAGTCTTCCTACTGACCAGGGAGTCCCCGACGCAAGCGAGCTTTTATTTGCGCGCAATATTTAGGATGGACAGTGAAAGAGTCAATCTCATAACCAGTCCGCTAATAATGGCCCTTGAGGTGAGTGACCGGGCTTGGTGAGGAAGCGTTCGTTATAGCTGTCGGAGGTGACGGCCGATGGGTGACACCGTTGACGGAATGACAGCCAAAGGAGAGAGGTGCCATCCAAGGGATGGAGGGATGAAATTCGTTTTTGTGGAGGACTGAGATGGATTGTGGAATCGGATCACTGTGAGGGGGGTAGCAGTTTGGGGAGGCCTTAATCATTAGAAAATACACAACGGTCTGTGATAATAATAATAATAGACAATAGTTCGTGAGTCTCAATATTATTTTGAATGAGGGCCCTCTATCAGGTGGTGTTTGGCCAATACCGTTCGCGAGTGATTGGCTTAATGTGGTAAGAAACCAGAGAACCCGGAGAAACCCCACCACGCTCGATACGAGGGGGTAACACTCGAATCTCCTGGCCATCTCGTAGCCCCATGCCGACATCACCTGGCAAGCCCCGGTGGTGATCGCCCATCCAATTGCGAACCAGGCTCAAATCCGGCTTAGCTCCTGAGACACGTCGATAGTCTAATGTGCTTAGCCCTGCTGAGAGGTATCGTGGCTTAACTCATCCCACCCGGTCGAATTCCCCAAGCAAGGCTGACCACGGTGCTAAGGAAGACATTCACAGTGAGAAGTTGGCACCACGTGTCTCATTTAGAGTGCGAATACCCGGGGGCCGTGTTGTGACATCCCGCATCTTGGGCCTGTGCACCAGCATTCACGCTCAGCGAAGTGTAAAGGTATCTGCTTTTATCCACATTTTTTTCCTTTTGCTTGTGATGTTGTGCACGTGCGAAGCAGCGGTGCAGCGGTTTCGCGCGCCGCCGTTATGAACGCGGCGACCCCGAGTTCGGTTCCTGAATCGGTTCTGGGCCTTCAACCAACAAGCACTGCCTACTGTTGCTGTGCACCACTGCCAACACAGGATCTTCACACGGCCGTCTGGAACGTTCTTCGGATATTAGGAAGCCACTGGAGCTATACACTTTTACATTTAGATTGAAACCTCGTCTTTTTTTTAGAACGTATTTTTTCGTTTAGTTTGTTGTCCTTAACCCCGCACTTCCGATTAGCACGGTTGGCTATGTACGGTGCAAAAGAAATCAACATGCGTACATACAATTATTTATATGAATCAGTCGTGGGCCCCCCTTTTCAAAAACTCACGGTGACCAGTGCAATCAACTACAGTGTGGTGAAAAACGCCCCGCAATGGACACGATGTGGTGAGCCCTTCACCCTGCGGTAGATTGACGAAGGGCTGTTCACGACATTTGTAATGTTTTTTTTTTGGAACACTTATTTATTTAACTTTGTATTTTATGAGAAGTTTACTCTGTCAGTTTCTTTTTTTTTCTTTCTTGACAAAGGGGCCATTGGCATGGCTTTCCGCGGCAGCTCCGTCAGACGATAAGATCAGAATTTGTTTTATGTGCGAATTCTCGACTGGGGCTTACCCAAAGGCTCCGGGAATGGGCAAGCGGGGCTCTTACTCCAAAGTGGCCAGAACGCACGGAGACGTTGGCCCTGGCAGTGATTCATGAACCTGGCGTCAACGGGGGCAGCGAAATAAGCCACCTGCCACAAGTTCTATAAGCACTCAATGTTCAAGCACGCGTTCGTGGCATGCGGGAGATGTTTGCTGGTTTGGTTCGGTGTCAAAACAGCGAGGCTCGCCGCACGCGTCTCTGAACAAACCTCATTCGCAGGCGTGCAGATTCCTCATCTTACACTTTGCAGGCATAATTTTTTTATTTACGTTAGGGTTGTATTTTTATTTTTACATTAAATATGGAATGATTCATCCCACCCCCCTCCTCTCCATGGTGACTTGATGAATTGTCACGATACGTGGTCCATCCGTTTTAATTCCAAAATGTATTCCCTTCTGTTTCGTTTGCATTGCCTGCAGGGGCATGTTCTATCTTGTTTCGTTATATTAACTGATTGAAAACCTAACTTCCTTAGGCACATTCAAACACGTCTTTTCATTTTTAAGTTAATTTCTTTCCCCTCCAAAGGTACACCAAGCTGCTCGTTTTATCATCGTTTTGACGACATGTCATATCGCAAGGTGGATCGTGAAATGAGACGCATTATTCACAGCGACATTAGACGGTGTTTTACGAACATTGGATTGGAAAAATAAAGGCAATAAATAAATAAAAATGAAATTATTACCCAATCTCAGATTTACTGATGACGTAGTCATTACGTTGTTCAATGGAAATGACCTCCAGGACATGATGGAATAACTTTATAGAACAGGCTGCAGCGTTGCGTCCGCCATAAATATGAGCAGAACAAAGGTCATGGACAACAGGTTCACTTAGCAAATGAAGATATCTTGAAAGCCCACTGGTGTGTACATCCTCCGGGCATAATAAATGCGAATATATTTGGTGGTTTTACAAAAGCCCTATTTTTGTCTGAGGCTTTCTGTGCGGACGGAAGTCTGGAATTCCTATTTATAAGCATGCGCACAACGAGCGAAGACTCCAACCTACAACCTACAGGAGCCACATTACTCGGTGGATGCCTGTTTCAGACAATAGCTACATCATTTGCTGCTCTCATTTGCTGGATGGGGTGGAGCGGTGGAACCGTGGTTAGTGCACTGCACGATGAACGTGGTGACCTCAGTTCAGACGCTGACCATGAAATCAGCACAGTGAGTGACATTAAACATTTTCACTAGCCCTCCACTCCGCCCACCATCTTCACCAACCCACACGTACGAGCATGATGAATCATGGACAAACAACTCCCATGACAAACGCAGTGAGTGTTTTTTCACCGTCATCCAGCAGTAGATGAACAAAATGGTGCACATTCAATAAATTAATGTCTTGGGTTGCAGGCATGCAGTAGTCGAGATGTATAACACCCCCACACAAAAGGCGCAGGGAAAACAAGTGAAAACGAAGATATATGTTCGGAAAGAATTGCAGATGTGGGGAATTGCCCGACAAGAGATTTACGTTGTCTGAAATGGAAGCATTTGCATGTGTGACAATTCGCTTTTGCGAAAATATCTCCGTTTTACCGTAAATGTGTGCAGAGGCTAGCAGCCGTCAAATGCGACCCCAACAACGGTCTACAAAAACAGCCGCGGAAAGGAAACGGGACAATGACAGCACACTGGCAGCCCTGTCTGTGTGTGTGTGCCCTTACTTTGGCCATAGCTTTGCCAGGGCGTCTGTGTAATGTTACAAAATATTAAATGAAAACCCCAAGAGCAATACAAAATAATAATCATCGAAGCGTTTGCGAATAATTGAATTCGCACGCGCAACATTGGCTGTGTGGAATAACCACCCCTGTCAGCTCACACGGGTAACCCTTGCTCTTGTGCAGGGATATTGAGTAAAAAAAATATGATGTGTTTCTCCCTTGTGATGGGACTTTGTAGGATGAACTTTGAGATTTATAAGGGGCACGGGGTGACCATTAAGGTGTGAGTTTGTCTGCATTAACACTGATAAGGGGTTGACAGGTACGAATTACAATCGACATAAGCGAGCGCGACAACGAAGTGCCGTGCAATCACCAGGGTGCATGAAGTTCACGCGCGCCACGAAGTTCACGCGCGCCACGAAGTTCACCTGCACCAACACCCACGCGTCGCGCTACGTCACGTGACGCCCGACCGCCGCCTTCTCTCACCCTCCTTGCAGAAGCAACAGATGAACGCGTTGGTTTTTGTTTGCCATTGCTCCGGCACGTCCCCGGCATTCAGGGCGAGCCGTCGACGCGAGGGGATCGTGTCGAGCAGATCGAGGGCACGACACGCGAAAACAAAGCGACGTTCTCAGCAACAAAAACCCGAAGTTTTTGCGCTTTCGACTCGCGTGCGTGTGTGTGTGTTCGACTCGTGCGTGTGTGTGTGTGCTTGTGTTTTTTCGACTCGTGTGTTTTCAAAGTCCCCGGCGTACTCTCCACGGCGAGCGTTCGCGGAGACGCTCTTGGGGAGTCTCGCTCTCAAGCCGAGCGGATGGGGGTTCACAGCCGTCCCCGCCACTTATGCGGGGCGCAAATGTGTGCACGCCCGTCCGTGCGGTTAGCGACTGGGGGTGGCTAGATGGGCCATGAGGCCCATAAGGGCCGCGTTGGAGCAATGCGAGCCACCGTTGTTGAGATCTTGGTTTACAATTTCAGCAGTCACTCGAGATGCGTGCGGGAATTGTACGTGAAGTGTAGCGATTTGATGGCGTTTAGCCCAGTTACAACTGCCTGCGAAGCAATGTGACTTGTACATTAAACGTTCGCTTAATTGTAGCCCCAAGAAAATGCACTTCCAAGACAATTCCCTTTATGGACGTCACATTTTACTGTCGGGTTATAGTCCCTTGGCCGTTGGGTGCATGACAATTTCCTTTGGCGATATCACCTAACAGTGCTCTGTCGACTTCTCCCCATCCGCCGATTCGTCTTTCATTCGAGACGGCTTCCCTCCCGGCCACTGCTTGGTGTTTAATGTCCGGTCAGGTCGCGACCTTCCTCTTTCCATCGCAGCACTTTCCATTTTTTTCCCCTCCATCGTCATCCTTTGCAGTCAGCCACCATTTAATCTGGTCACATGTCAAAACATATTGCAGTTTCCTGTGCTTGATCTGGCCAATAGCGTGTGAATGTTTGTCTTTGTCTATCCGTTCCAGGAGTTCCTTGTTCATTGCACGCTCTGAATAAGAAATGTCAAGAATCTGCCGGAAGACTGTTATTTAGAATGCAAATTTGTGCAGTCACCCGAGATGAAGCAATTGTACCTTGAGTCACAAGTAACCGCGCGTACGCACAAATAATCCTACCTTTTAAATGTATGGCTTCACTTTAGTTTAGCCAATACATTTCTCCCTACCTTCACGAACCTGCACTGGCCAAGTGTTGTGAGGTATGGTCAGATAACCCCACCGACCTGCACAGCGTGGGGAAGGCCCTCATTCAGCTGTTGAAGGGACACACCGCTTCACTCACTGTGGGGTTCCTCAAATAAAGTTATTTTCTTGACTATGACAGCACAACTGGTGTTACATTTTTCAAAATTCACACTATTTTTGAATAATTTAAAGGTGGTTGCTTTTTCATCCTCATAACCGAATAACCAAAATCAGTACACACATGAATGATACACCAAAAATTAGCAAAAACAATTCCCTTTTCACAAATGCCAGTTCGTTGTTTGAGAAGGCCTGACACGGAGAGTGAAAAATGTATTGGAGTGATTGGTTTTATGAGATTATTGGATGGCTGAACTGCAATATTATTCAAATATTTAGCACACCACCATTGGTGTTCTTATCATCGTGGTGCTGCTATGCATTCGTTTGTTGGTTTGAAAGATATTTGCCAATCGATCGTACCGCCTTTAGCAATACAAGCGAAGGCTGTGCACACGTGTCGCCTTGCTCCCCACGTGTCGCCACGTGGCTTTGGGGGCAACAATAATAATTGGACAGAATTATTCGCAGCAAGTGTAACTAAAAAACATTTCATCAGCTCACATAAGGAGGGATGAAATAAATAACCAATTGTCGCGGTGATTTTTGCAAAAATTATATATTTTTTAAACGGTGGAATATTTGAGCGGCGAATAAAACAAACGCATAAGAAATCAACGCAATGAAAAAACTCAGAAACGTTTGGCAGTGGCTGGAGATGGGATAAACATCAGCTGCCCAAGTTTCCATCAAAACTCCACTCCTGTATCCCTCGCCAAAAACAACGGCATCGAACCCCCCCCCCAGCACCACCGGGTCCCGTGGACCACGACTTTAGAATGAGGCGCCAACATTTGTAACCCTGGCGCTGGGGGCAAACTTGGCCTTGGCCCCTGAAAACCCAAGCCTAGGCAAGGCCGTGCTGTTTCTATACCCTGGAACAACACACCCCCCCGCCCCCCCTTTGATGGCGGGATCAGCATTCAACAGCATCAAGCCTACAAGCGAATGGTAATTATTAAGTGGATTAGGAATGATCTAAAAAGCCTCTGGCTTTGTAACAATGGAGTTGTATCACCATACCTAGGGCTTAATGAATGCCGGGAATTTAGGAACCTTCGATTTTGAGGGCCTTCCAAAAATATATAAACGGCTGTATAATGGTTGAAATGCAATACTGCATTACTGTGATAAACCCTGCAGGTAATGTGGCAATTAAAGGTGTCTATTACTACCAGGTTATGTGCCAACATTAAAATAGTTTTGTGTGCTTCAACTTTGATTTAACTGTACCATTCGTGTAACATGAAAAAAAAGTGACGGTGAAATAACCAAGCAAAAAAAAACAACACACGGAGTCTTTTGTTGGCGTCAGAGTCGATAAGTGAAAGGAAGGAGTTGAACATATAGAGGGGGCGGGGGGCTCCAACACTTTAACAGCCCAGGAGGCCCCTCAAACTTAATGTGGCCCTGACCACACCCATGGAATGAATGTGGGTCACAGGCTTGTTTTTGTATCATTTTTCACATATATATACACACACAGTAATAATCATAATTATGATTACTCACTGAATATCAAGATTTTTGTAGAAGGGCCCTGCATTGGGATGTTTTTACCAAAGCCATTGTTGATTGTATTTGGTATTTTAGAGGAAACCCAAGAAAACCCACCATGCATAGCAGGGGGTGATACTCAACTCTGCTGTCTCCTGAACGCCTCACAGCCCCTTCCTGACAACACCTTGTAATTGTTATCACTTGGAAAGCTATCCACCAAATGTCGAGGGACCATACCTGGGCTCTCCAGGAGCAAGCAGTACAGAAAATATGGTCTAATATCAACTGCCCTATCGCTACAGGATCGAGCGTTACTGGCTCACACACGCTGCTTTTCTCCAGGTGCTCTGGTTACCTCCCTCATGTAAACACTCATTCGTCGGCTGAAATTATCTCAAAGTGCGACATTGTGTGATGCAGTCATAAATGACGGACGGGTGGTCACCCATCCGACTAATAATACGGTTTTCTGTACAATAATTTACGGAACTGCATCGCATCAACAATTGCTGAGTGTTTACACGTGGGAGGATATCAGAGCACCTGGGGAGAAGCCACGTGGGCGCGGAGGCAACACTCGATCCTGTACAGACAGGAGAGTTGATATTAGACCACGTTTGCGATGTGATCCACCACCAACTCCTTGTGATCCACCACCAACTCTGTGTGATCCACCACCAACACCTCGTGATTCACCACCAACTCCTCGTGATTCACCACCAACTCCTTGTGATCCACCACCAACTCCGTGTGATCCACCACCAACACCTTGTGATCCACCACCAACACCGTGTGATCCACCACCACCAACTCCTTGTGATCCCCCAGAGACATGCATATCCATCACCGCCTTGCTAAGTCCTGACCAGTCGCAAACACCTGGTTCGCTTCTGAGAACCGATAAGATCGGGCACATTTCGGATAATTTGGTCATAGTTTAACGCTAACATTCGCCGGGCTATTATTGCTATTGTCGTATATCATCATTAAGCATGCTTTAAAAAAAACAATGCCAAACAGCAGTTTGACTCAGAATAATTTCCCATGAAACGCTGATACCTGAGAGAAAAACGGACCGCAAAATTCCACAAAAGTCTGACAAAAATTCTGGGAAATGGTCCAAAAGGTCCAGGAACCACGGGTGCATTAATATTCCCTCTCGTACTCGCAATGCAATGAGATTTAGCAGGAAAACCGGCGTGGTTGGCAATTATTTTAATGACACGCATCTGCGCTCTGTTTCAGCCTATTTTTTTATTTGTCTCTTTTTAATGTATAATAAGAGGCAATTTGGGTTGTTGCATAAATTCGGAAACTGTAGGCCATGTAGAAAATTACTGGCTCTAAATTGTTCCATATTAATTATCGCATTGCTTAATTTATAGATATTTAACATGTGTTTGCTTGATTATTTATTTATTTCATACCATCCTTCTCTGCGATTTGCATTGTTTACACAATGAATGCTGATTTCCCATTCTATGTCTGTAGCAGCAGCATAATTATCAATGCATTATATATTAACGTCCGTTTACTATTTTGATATGCACAATAATACCACCCTCATCTACCCAAGTTCAAGTTTAAAGGATGAGTCTCACCCACAATGTTCTTACAGCTGCTGCCCGAAGGAGCCCAAGTACATTTAATGGGTGTGTGTGGCTGGGTCACGTAGCCCGCATGCCCAGTCACCGCATGCCTAAACAGCTTTTGTTCGGCCGGATAGAGGGGGCTAAACGGGCGCCGAACAGGCTAGAAAAGAGATGGAGTGATATGGTACAGGAGGACGTGGAGCTGAGTAGACTTGCCGATGACTGGTACCAGCGGTGTCAAGATCGGCCTCTGTGGAAGAGGTTCGTGAATGACGCTGCTGGGCAGTTGGAGGCAGTCGCCCTCCAACAACAACGGAGGGCAGAAGAGCGACGCTAACAACAACGAGCGGAGCGCCGGGTGGATAAAGCACAGCAAGTTGACACAGTAGGGGGCACAGGTGGTGCATCAACCACTCGTCACAGTCAGTCGACCTATGGCATCTGGGTCTGCCCCGTGACCTCCTGCCAGCGGGCGTTCGACACTTCACGTGGCCTCAAGGTGCACATAGCATGGCACAAGCGTCGTGGTGGCGTCACCGCCACTTAGTGGCGAATGGCGGTTGTTGTTATATATACTAATTATAATTTGATCACTCTACCGATGAATGAAGGCCTCCCCCACGCCGTGCCACTTGTCGGGATTGTTTGACCATGTTGCACGGTGTTGGTCAGTGCACGCTGATGTAGGGTGGCCCAGAACCGTTGTCATATATTATTATTTTACGTACAAAAGAATCTCCGTAGAGCCTTAGCAGACTGCTTTAGTGCTGTTAGACCGACACGACACGCCAGGCGGTGGTCTGGTAATGTTCACACAACTGTAGCGGAGGCCGAGGACCAGTAGAGATGCACTGATGTTTGCCGTGAACAGGAGGGATCCGGGTTTCTAGCGCAGTGCACTAACCACTAGACTACCGCTCCCCACTATATTATGTATATACACACACACACCGCATATTTTAGGTATTACAATCAAAGGATCTATGCTGGCGGTGGTGCACATTTAGCAATGGGCGCTGAAAACGTGGAACACTTTCCAGGATGCATGTTCGTGCATCCTGGTCACCTCTGAAATGTAGCCCAGTTGGTTTAACTTGGTAATAAAAAACAACAATGTAAATTGTTTAATTCAAATCTATATTTAAATGTCATGTACTACTCAGGACCACGCAGTCTAATATCGACATGCCATTCTCTCCGACCTCTATGCTCTGAAGAAGGGAGATTGCCCGAAAAGTCAGCATACTGTGCATTCCTCTGGTATGTGTGCACGTGGTACAGTAGAGCCCATGGTGTGTGGGTTACCGGAGTTATTTGACCATACTTCACCATGCTGGGTCAGTGCGGGTTGGTGAAGACTGCGAGCATGGGTGCAGGAGCATAGAAGTGCAGTACAACAATATTTATCTCTGCATTCCTCCCATCAATTCGACGTGCTAGCTTCCCTTTGCTGGCCACTATGTGGGCCCGCATCAGCCAAAAGCTGCCTGCCATGCACGTGGGTCACCAACGCAAGCATTATCCAGTCTCAAAACCTGCTTAGCTTCCAAGATCTATTGTGATGGGGGATGCATTCTGGGTGATCTGGTAAATAGGTTTTGCTGTTGTAATAGGAAAGTGATTTAAAATAATTGAATCTCACGACAGGGTCTCAATGGAGTGCTGTTTTCGCATGCAGACGAACGGGCCACGCAGATGCAGCATGGAATATGTAAGGGAGTGCATTCAAATGTATTGGGTTTTTTTCTCCAACAGCCAGCGCAATAAACACAAGGGCCGTATTATATATTATACACAACTAGCTTTACTACCCGGCTTTGCCCGAGACTTGGATTCTTGTCTTGGATTAATACACGGCCTACGCGGAGGGTGGGGGGGGGTGACGTCAGCAGGCACACTGTGTGACGCTGCCGCATGCGGGTGACATCACAGATGTGACGTCACCGCTCATTTGCCGTGCAATATATATCCATTATTGCGCCTCCCCCCCCCCCCAAAAAAAAATACAAATGTCTATTTTAATACTTTTTAATTGTGTAGAGTCTGGAAGCTACCCACATGCCAAATTTCAAGTTTGTTGCATGTTGGGAAATATGCTAAACATTTCAAACAGACACACATTCAAAAATGTCCCTTATATATTCGTCTGAATACTTGATTAGTTCAGTTGTTGCTGGGGCCCAAGTGCCACAGTTGGTTTCGTGTTGCAGGTGTGTGCCTTTCCACAACGAGTGAGTACAGAGTGCGGTGGCTATTATACATTTAATGTTAAAGACCCTGTCCTGTCATTTACAAGAGTGGGAACATTGTGCATTAGTGTTGTCCTAGCCCGAATCACAGATGTGGAAATTACCTGCAGCTATAGTTGCCACCTGTCCTGGTGATTCCAGAATCATCCTATTTTTAAATCCTTTATATTAAGTTCACTTGCGCGCTTGCTTGCTTGTGCGCTTACGGCCGTGCAAATCTTTCGGTCGTTTTTTAATCCACTTCCCGTGATCCAATCGAGCTGACATTTTGCACACAGACTCGTTGTGCGTGACAATTTAATTTGGTGAAATTTTTTTCCAGAATTTTACACTATTTAGGCAATTTTTAAAAATATTTAATTACCAATTGCTTAATGGTGGCAGGCAATCATCTGACCCATAGGTGGCAGTCATCTCAAGCCAGAGGACGAGAGGACTCTAGCCGCCACGCATATAAAGGATTTAAAGTGAACAACTTTGTTTTTACGGGTTACTTTTTTAGTTGACTACCCTGGGGAATCCATAAGTCGTCCCGCAGACAGTAATAAACCTCAGTTTCTGTCAGTTGCATAATAATAGTATTACTGTACCACTCAAGACAATGCATTTGCACGTAGCTCTCCCATCTTCCAGTATCGTGCGGTGTTCTCTCCATTGTATGGCCCAGTGTTTTAGTAGCTCAGAGGTGGTAACCATAACCCCACATTAACTGAATCATTGTTGTTACCCGGCTCGTTGGTGTCGATGGCACCACCGGGTTTTCAAGAGCCCCTTACTGTGTTTAAATAGAGAGGCAATGACCAGCGCAATAAAACCAGTCATGAATATCATCCCGCTTCGCCCGCCCTCCCAACACACACACATACGCACGCTCACACGCACACAAACAATACAAAGATAAAGATCCCCCATATAGCCTGAACAGACTGTAGGGGCAAGTGCTGTTAGCGAGCACCTTTGAAGGCCGGCACGGCGCACGAGGGGGTGGGTGGCCAGCACCACGCCCGGCCGCCTTTGTCTCCCCAGTGGCGATGTTTACACATTACACCAGATACTCATTTGAGGCTGAGTCGACCTAGGGGAGGCCCAGGACCGGTTCAGATAATCGTCACTGATGTTGGCCATGAGCGGGAATCGAACCCGGGTCGCTAGGTTTGTAGCGCAGCGCGCTAACCGCTATTGCCTTAGCTTGATGGCTGCATCTCTTTAATGCTTTACAAACCCTGTCCACATAGCGGTTTGCTTTTCCCATCGTACCTGACCAGACACTTCGCTTCAGGAAAGAACCCGTAGCTTTTATCGGAATATATCACTAGACTCTCAGTTTCCACCCTGTGCCCCCACAACCCCCGAATGTTCCATTATAAACCATCCTGCTCAACAAGCTGAGTCTTGGGCCAGCCGTTAATCCTGTATAGTTTGGCCTCGCAGCTCAGAAGACGGAGGGCTGAGCCATTGATTGAATCTGGGTTTCAGCTGCCAGCGAATTGACCAGTGCTCTCGGGTCTCGCAAGTCGATGGTCTCAGCCAGGTCACCAATGACTGCAAACAAGAAAAACCCAACTTTAAATGTTGAATAAAACGTGTTTTTTAAATATGCGACGAGCCCTCTTTGTAGGGTTTCGAAAATGTGTACCAATGGTGAATTAAAAGGCCAATTCAGTGATGTCATTTTCCCGGGCTGTTCTCTGACACAGGGTTTGAGAGTCCAAAATGGCAATTTGTTCATGACATTGCACAGATTGCCCTCAGTAGCAAAGTAAAGCCACTGTAAAATGTATATGGCCAGAGAGTAAGGTTCGGTATTTATTAAGCAGAAATCAGGAAACTGTTCGCAAGTCACGCTCAACCAACACACACACACACAAAGATCCCCCATATAATAGCCTTCACAGACTGTTGGGACAAGTGCTGTTAGCGAGCACCTCTGAAGGGTCCAGCACGGCACACGGAGGGGGCGGGTGGCCAGCACCACGCCCGGCCGCCTTTCACACACAAGGGGACATGCACACGGGCACACACACACGCACGGGTGCGGCGTGATTGATTGTGCGATGGTTGTTTTACCGGCGCCGGATTGGAGTGTTCTGATAACAGCCGTGCTGTTGTCCCGCTGTAAAACAATAATATGACCCCGACTTAAAGCTTTCGTGACTGCAGGAATTCATATTCTCTGGGTCTTTCGGTAGAGCCACGTAGATAGAAAAATAATACATTTATCACGTTTCGGTCGCAACACAAGCAATCGTCATCAGGTGAAAAAATATAGGGAGAGAGCTGCCGAGGCAGGAGAAAATACGTTATTTTCGTCGTGATAATTGTATTATTTTTCTATGTGGCTTTACCGAAAGACCCAAAGAATATGACCTCGTTTAAAGAGTGCAAAAAAAGAACGTTGTGATGTATCAGAGAAGGGAACAAAGGGCATTTACACCCAGCGTTTTCAACAATATGTTTCCAATTATTTACCCAGGCAAGCCACCACTGAGTCTCAAGACTCGCTTTTCAGGAGGATCCTGCTACAACGGGGATGTTTGGCCAATGCCATTCGTGAGTTGTTTGGCTTCGCGTGGAAGGAAACCGCAGAGCCCGGAGAAAACCCCCACACGCTTACGAGGCGGGTAGGACCCAGCACTGCCACTTCCTGGCTACACCTCGTAGCCTCATGCCGACAGCTCCTGGCAAGGCCTGGTGGTCACTCATCATCCAAGTACTCGCCACGCTCAGCCCTGCTGAACTTCTGAGATGTGACTGTACTGGGCGCATTGAGCGTGATCCGTAATTTTGTTGCATGTTCACAATCTACCGCACCGCGAACAACGCATTCGTCAGTAATACTGTTACTTTAAAATGAGAAGCATACAATAGGTGACCGTATCAGGCAACGGTTCGTCTCAATAGCACCTACAAGGAGAGGCCAGACAGCCTGTACCCCGCCACAGGCTGATTGTATACACTCAGGACTATGGCCGTGAAATATTGGGCCATGTACACAGTTTTGTTGTGGCGTTTCTTCACCGTGGAATACATTTGTAGGGTGGTGTGCTTAATGAAAAGCAACAAAACATCACAGCGCAAACTCCAGTGACACGTGAAACGGGTTTCTTTAAAAAACGTTAGCTGAAAATTGCAGGGTGCAAAACATCATATATTCCCCCGACAAACATAATTCCGCGATATTAAAACCAACATCGTTTTTTCCTCTACTTTAAGTGGTTTTTGTATAAGGGGGGACAGGGCTCATGCCACGCTCTTTTGTGATATCATTTGAGCTATGTTAAGACTGCAGGCTAGCCAGCGCACCTGGATGGCATTACCTGTGTTTTTTTATTTTAAACAAATAAACATTCCTTTCTTACTTATGTTGAGCAACTGCAACTCATGGCCAGATATAGTTCGTGCTGGACCGCAGGGCACATATTAAAGATTGTAATCACATGTAAGACAGTAACAGCAACTGGGAGATGGCCTCTTTAAAGGATTTGTGTGAGTGAATGGATGTGTTAATTGTTGTGCGTGGCAAGCGGTAGTGTAGCCGTTAACGCGGTGCGACTCGAACCCAGCGACTCGAGTTCGATTCCCGCTCATGGCCAATGTCAGTGTCGATTATCAGAACCGTTCCTGGGGCCTCCCTTAGGTCGACTCAGCCTCAAAAAATGAGTAAACATCGCCACTGGGGAGACAAAGGCGGTTGGGCGTGGTGCTGGCCACCCACTCCCTCGTGTGCCGTTCCGGCCGTAATAGATGCTCGCTAAGAGCACTTGCCACAACGGTTTGTTGTTAAGGTTACACGGGGAATCTCTGTCTTTGCCCTTGTGGCGAGAGGTCGTGTAGCCGTTAGTGCGTGCTGCGTCACAAGCCTCTCGACTCGAGTTCGATTCCCGCTCACGAGGGACGAGCAGTGTACGAGTGACGAAACACATCCTTAAGGCAGGGCATGTTCTTTGCCCAACAGCGATTGAGCTGTGTGTAACAGAACGGCCCACGCACCCACTCATAATTTCATGCAGATTTTCTCGGAGATGGTAATTGAAAATAGCCGAGTCAAACCAGAACCTGTTAGTAATCCCAGCTCATTAAGGCAACATTGCCTCGCTGTGAGGAAGTGCATTTCGTGGGCTGTATAATAAAGGGGAAATACAAAAAAATCTAACTGTAGGAAATACAATACAATACAAACGGCTGAAGGATGTTGTAAAGCTCGCAACATCCATTAAAATCACTCAAGTCGGACAAACCGACGGTAGTCGACACACAAAGGCAGGACAATGAGCGGAGCCTGTTGAGCAGGGCCGCAAACAAATGCTAGACTTTGGTTAGAGCACTGTGCAATTAAACCCAGAGATCTGAGTACTAATCCTGGTCACGGCTAACAACACGAAGTGAGTAACAATGTGTAATGACGGTAGAGCCAACATGCGGTGTGAGGGGACCAGTGGCCACGGGAGGCAATGACAGGGGAGTCAGTTGTGAGTGCGAAGG
>CM025628.2:2081199-2100079 GCA_014621495.2 Entosphenus tridentatus
AAGCGTGGCTGGGCGTAGGCGATGCTCCGAGCACTTATATTCCAACTCGTGTCATGATGGTCTTTAACGTGTGCTCGCAAACAGCACGTGGCTCCACGAGTCGATCCCGTCTACAGTTGAGCTGTCTTGCACGCGTGCTGTGCTCGAGAGAGAGTAAAGTAACCTCGGCACTGGGCGAGGTGCCACGAGATTCGATCGCAAGGCACTGAAACGTGAGCGAATGCCAGGAGGTTGTGATGCCAATGTAAATGGAGTACAAAGCCAGACTTTAACACAAAGTTTAGAAAAATCTGTTCACGGCTGAAACAGCCATCCCATGGCGATGCCACTGTATGGCAACACTGCGGCATCGACATGTCGTTTGTTCATTGATGTGCATGATTCGGGATCGTGAGTTAATTCGATCATTGATTAGCTTTTCATAATTCTAGATTTGAAGTTTTCGTGACTGCAAGGATCCATACTCTTTGGTTCTTTCGGTAAAGTCACGTAGGTGAAAAATAGAAATAACTAAATGAAATCACGACATTTAATTTAGTTATTTCAATTTTTTCTTTTAATTCTTATTTTTTATTGATATTCTTTCACCTACGTGACTTTACCGAAAGAACCAAAGAGTATGGTACCTTTGCATCATTTGTATTGCCATGTTCGTATTGTTTGTCGTGTTTGTTTTGTGCCACTTGTACAGTTTTCCCCTCATCACCTTGTCTATGATATTGAAGATCCATACACGCGATTAGATGCACGCATCAGCTCTCCTCAAGCATGTTCGGTGGGTGACTTTACCGACACGTGTATGCGCCCTGAAACAAGTAATTGTCACGTGTTAGTCAAACACAATTTCATTATCATCGGCGCACGAAGGCAGAAGGAAATGAGACAGCACATTGTTAAATAACGTTCTGTGTGTGCGTGTGCAGTTATTAGTTACAGGTTTATGTTTAATTCGTAGTTTCGTGGTAATGAATTGAAGGTGGAGGGGTGACCAGCCCCTCGCACCCGTCCAGAGCCCCCGTTTAGCCACTGTGGTGGTCACAGACGCCATGAGGGGAGAGGCCAATGAGGCATTGGCCCTCCCCCCACAGCACTGTCCACGACAGTGTTGCCCGTCCAGCACCGCGAGGAGATAGGAGGTTGTTTTGCCAGTCATCTCGGTCATCTCGGTCAGTCGACCCGTGGCACCTGCTGGGTCTGCCCCGTGACCTCCTGCCAGCGGGCGTTCGACACTTCACGTGGCCTCAAGGTGCATTTGGCCTGGCACAAGCGTCGTGGTGACGTCACCGCCACTTAGTGGCGAATGGCGGTTGTTGTTGTTGTTGTGTGCAGTTATTGGTGACAGCACGAGGCTGAGGCTATCAACTCACGACACTTGGTAAACAGTTTCACTCGGAGTGCTTACCCAGAGTTGAACCCAGGACCTCAGCGCTCTGTCTTGGTATTCATTCCCTGAGCCATGCAGCCAGCACAACCAAGATATTTTTTTTGCGTGAGTTGTGTCAATGTCTCAACCTAAGGTCTTGTTTAAGTTTATTCAACAGGCGTGGGGTGGCGACTGGCCGGTGATATATTGCTGGGGCTGAACTGATCTCATTGCTCCATCTCCTCAGAGGACATCCAATCAGGTGCCTTCCATTATTTGGCTACCACTCTATTATTAAACTTCTTTTCATATCGTACATTTATTTTTGGCCAAAAGTGAAAATGAAGCAATGTTTTGTTGGCGCACCAACCCCAATGCCCCATAGAGGCCTGCCGCCATTGGGAGTAAATGACAATGCTGGTCGCAAAATCGACCTCAAATATTATTGGAATGTAAACCTCTGCTCCAGCCTTCAAATGCCTCCTTATCTCCTCGCCACCGCCCCTCTTTCCGTCCGAAAAAACGCCCGGCAGCACAGAATAATAATAATTGTGACAAAAGCGACCGTGGTTAACAACACGTGTGCAGGCCTCCCCGACCAAGCGGGAAGTATACGGGCGCGATGTGCAGACAGCGAGCGACGCTTTGGGTCGCGACGCGTCTTCATCGACCGTCGCTCATTTGCCTCTGCGGAGACAAAATCAATGTGGATCAATGAGGGGTGCGGTGGCAGAGCTTGGCGCTGCGGTCAGCCCCATGTCGCCGTGTGGTGGTGCCGCCGCCACCGCCTGACGTTACCGGCCTTTTCTAAAGAGTTTGGGTGGAATAAAAAAACCGCGGCTTGTTAACGAATCGAAAATGTTTCAAGTCGATTTCGTTTAACCCGGCGGAATCGCAAAGAGACCGCGACAGCCGCACGTGCAAGAGCGAACTGGGGCCATGACGGTGCCAATAGGCGGTGATGGTTGCTCCTGTTATTATTCCAATCAAGCAATTTGCGGGTAATTTTCGCATTTGGAAAATGTGGACCCTGGCACCAGCACACCATGACCCGCTCTTGCGATGATGTCCGGGGATATTCAGCATCCGCCGTGAAGGAGACAGCGCGCGTATCATGACAGAGATCACGCTCGCAGTATTAATCAGGGCAGTCACTGGATTTGAACCGCGAACCTCTGCAACGAGCGATGAACGTTTGACGAGCTGGGCCACGTGACCGCCATTCATGTATTCGTAGGAGTTGAGCGGCTTACTGGTTTCAATCGGCAGTTTGCGTTTAGAGGGGTCGAGTGTGTCCAACCATGGAAAAGTAGGCCAAATACTGCCTAAAGCGGCTCTCTAGAGCCCCTCTAGTGGAGGCCCTTCCGCCAGCAGTAGCGTGCGCGAGCAATTGCAGGGCTGCGCCTTTACCTGTTGAAGCCATCACAGTCAAATAGCTGTCCGCATGCCACCTTGTGGCCGGGCAGCTGACGCACAACTCCATTCGTCACACCCAGCACAGAGCTTCTAAAAAAAGAAACAGACGCGCAGCCCTCACGCCTCCCCGTGGTCCCCGCTTGACATTTCCTCATTATATTTTTGCCCCCACCCACCCGCCAATTATATTCCAATTGCAATGCCATATTTAGCTTTAGCTCGGCTCGTCGCTAAGCAACCACGGGAGCAAGGGGAAGGCAGCCAGGCGGCGAGGAGCCTCGTTGTCAACTACTGCCCAAGCTTTGCAGTCCTCGATATATGAAGATGTTTCCAGATAATGAATGAGTGTTTACGTGTGGGGGGAAACCGGAGCACCCGCAGGAGACCCACGCGTACGGCAGGGTCAGATGGAGAGGAATCCCACACTCTGCTGTACCGCTCTCTCCCCAAGCCCAGGGTATGGCACCTCAGGAAGGGAGTTTCCCAAACATGTGTGTGATCCACCAACCCTGACCTGCACAGCAGCGCTGGATTACATGCCTGCTCATGTAATTTCATGAGGCGAAGATATTTCCCTTGCAAATGTTGCTTTTCTCGCAGCGCATCGTCCTGCAGCAGAGATCAGTACGAGAGGATGATGCTGCTGAACTCTGGTCTCACTTAAAAAGACCTCTCCAATGGGACGTGGAGCGAAACAACGGACACCGTGCCCGAGAACACGTGGTACGACCTGAAAACACTTGGGATAACTCTTCATCAGAAGCACACCAACATACGCGGGACTTTAAGAGACCTCTTTAGCCCACCCAGGACACAGTGTTGAAATGCCCTGTACAGATTGTTCATCAATCAAACCAACGTCAAGCGAAAATTGAATTCTGCAAATTGAGTGAAAATCCAAATTTAGATTCAATATTTTTTGGTGCGGTTATTTAATGAGCTGCAGAGAACCTAATTGAGTTACGACAGTAAATGTGCATCAGACTCAATGTCATTCAACAGCTCGCTACACTGGAGGACACGTTTTAATCACGGGCGGCTGAAATCCACACGTATGCACGTAGCATGTTGAATTTCCTTATCACCGTGCGTAGCCAACCGTGCTAACCGGAGGCGCAAACGCACCCAGGATCTCGGGAACTGCTGGCTCGGTGCTCTGACCTCTGAGCCACCGAGTCGCCTTGCAACAGTTGACATTGGCATGCGCGTGCATCAATTAATCAACACAACGCGTGCAGCGACGGGGCTTGAAACGCTTAGTGGATCCAACCTGGCTGAGCTCGTAATGAACCTTGTCCCCGAGCGCTGAGACACAATTGCTGTGAGCCTGGGGTTCCAATCTGCGTCGCCAATCAGTATATAAACTCAACGGCGAAGCACGGTCAGTTTGGATGCCCGCAACTATTTGCCACTTGCATAGAGAGCTCAATTAGGTCATCACCGGTTCTGCGCAGCAGCATTTGCATTATTCTCATCAGATCATCGGGATGCCGTGAGCGCACTCGTCTCGCGTTGGTCAAGAAATTAAATGTGTTTTAAGTGGTGTTGTGAATGTCTCGGGCCCCTCCGTGACGTGACACCGGGAGCTCGAGTGACACACGAGCCCTCGAAGGGGCATTTCTTCATGTCATGTTTTCACAGCACAATTGAGATGAGACTGATGATTAGAAGCTATATTCAAAACATAATGCCACTGGTTTTAAAATAGAGATTTGCTTGTAATTCTCTACATAACTTAGGGTGGCCACCTGTCCAGGTTTGATCCGGATAGTCGGAAATCATTGACGCAGTCCTGATCAGGATTGAACTTTCCTCGTATGCATGTTGAACTTCTTTTGCACCCTACATACCCAAACCTCATTCCAAATGGCAGGAGCAAGTCTCTTCAATGGAAAACCACTGTTGACTTTTCCACTAAGTGGTACATCATTTCTCGACCTCTGACGGATGATGGGCTGAGTCAACCCCCACACATGCACACGCATAGCCTGTAACAGACTGTTGGGGCAAGTGTAGAACGGCACACGAGGGGGTGGGTGGCCAGCACCACGCCCGGCCGCCTTTGTCTCCCCAGTGGCGATGTTTACACACCGCACCAGGTACTCATTTGAGGCCGAGTCGACCTAGGTGACGTCCAGGACCGGTTCAGATAATCGTCACTGATTTTGGCCCTGAGCGGGAATTGAATTCGGGTTGCCGGTTTCGTAGCGCAGCACGTTAACCGCTACACTACCGCTCCCCAGTGTACAGTACACACGTGCACACACACACATGCATAGGTATGGATGCACGCACGAACACGCACAAGCATACAGCGTTGCACATGGAAGAACACTTTCCAATGCCGTGCCAAGTATTGTATGGTCATCGGTCTTGATCTATCCACTGCTAAAGAGCCTCCCCATGCCGGCGGCCCTATTCCCCGTGGTCTTGCGATGCCATGATTCAAACCTGCTTCTGAGCAAAGAGCTGATCGCATTGCTCCACCTTCACGGTGGACAATCCTCTGGGCGTGTTTCTCTCTCTCTCCTAGGCTACCATTCCATCACGAGTCTCATCCGGCAGCCATCATCACCCTTTCTGCTCGCGATGTGTCCTGCGCGAACCAACTTTTGCTTTTGCTAACAATCAATATCCGCACCGCCGGTTAGCACGGTTGGCAACGTATGGTGCGGCAGAAGTTCGAGAGACACATTCGTACGTCTCTCGAAAAGTGCCATAGTTCTATGAACCCATGATTTCCTCGTTGTGTCTCTCCGTTTAAGTCTTGAAGCAGTAGGATTGCCACCTGTCCAGCTGTTGACGAGGACAGTCCAGGGGATCCGGTGCCGTTGATGTGTCGACGTCTCTGAGAGCAAACTGCAGCAGAGCCTTTGACAGACCCGGGGCCACGAGTCGGCAACCCCGCGGCTCCGATGCAGCCCGCGACTCTTTAAGGAAACTGCTTCGTGACGCGTCCTTTATTAAGGACCCAACACCGGTCTCGCATTCACCACCACGGCACATCGCGCCTCTTGAAATATTGAGGCCTGTTTTGTTGTTGTTGAAGAAGAATTCGAAAAAAGAGTGGCTCTTGTTATTATTTTAGTTCGCCGACCCCGTGACCTCGGCTGACTGAGGATATATTCGGGGCTTGGGTCTGTGCAAAGTAGGTGACAAACAACAATAGCCTGGCGAGCGGCTATTGTTTCACACCCTCCGTTGTCGGTGTGCCCGTGTCTTTGTCGTCCCACGTGCAGCAAGCAGGGCAAATGCGCGCTGATTGCTTCTCATTATCAAAGCGCTCTCTCCTGCTCCCGGCTCGCGTCTGGAGAGGCGATAGTGGCAATTGAGGGTGGAAAAGTGACGCCCGCAAGGTCACATAATCAGCTGGCAAGACACAAGTCAATGCACTGCCAATGGGTATTATTTTTATTATTGCACATGCTAGCGACACGAGCCTATGTACACCGGCTCTCATGTATATTTATTTATATGTGTGTATATATATATAAAACTGGCAAACCGAAAATAGGCAGCTATTTTTTGTTTTTTTGGACAAGTATATGTTTCCATGTAAAGTAATTCCACAAGCCGCAGATACACATAAAAAGGCAGGTCATCAATGTACTGTACCGTACACCGTTCTGTATGAAATGAAAACTATCATTTACAGCCGTTTTTTTTCATCCACTGCTGGATGAAAGCCTCCCTATGCCGTGCAGGCCATTGGGGTTCCTTGATCATACTTCACCTCGCTAGCTCGTGTCTGCTGGTGTGGCTGGGCAAGGCTGGTTCAGATATCACTGCTGAACGATGTTAGCAGCCTGCTAACCGATGCTCCACCTTCCCATCCACTCTTCGACTCTCTCCATCTCTATGAAGTCGGTATGTTATTTCCTGGTAAGGAAAACCAAATATTTTATTTCGGTAGCATTATTTACGGAGCTCAGGGCTTCGTGCTGTACACAGTGATTCCTAAAGTCTTATCAAATTGCACGGTCACTCATGCGCAGGTGGTGACCTGCCCTTTGAAAACGCAGATAATCAATGTACGCGTATCACGGTAAGAGCCATCTAGAAAGAGAAAGAAAACCCCAACACGTAACTCAATATGACTGGAAGGGGATAAGAAGTCATGCACACTCTAAAAGGCAAAATACTTTTAGCCCTGGATAATTGTTGGCACGTTGTCGAACAGTGGACGTGCCGCTTACTTCCATGCTGGGCTTCATTTATTGGTGTAACCCGGCGCACCACGTCCAGTATGCGTCTCGCTATGGCTGTGGCGAGTAGTCACGTGTCTTCTCCGGTCTACTCGTGACACGGACACTGTTTTACTATCCGGACAGACCACGTCCAGTTTTTCTGCCGCTGTGGCGACTTTTCACGTGCCTACTGCGTTGTATTTTATATAGAGATCGATCGATGGAGGAGTACATTGGGATGGGACAATACGGGGTAAGGAGCACAATCACCCCCCCCTCCTTACCCACACTGCTTTGGGCAGTGGTGGAGCAAGGATTTTTATATTATCCCTCAATACATTGGATTGATAGCCATCGTGTGCAAGCCATTGGATGTGTCATTGCATTTAGCGCACTGCGTTCTGCACGAACAGACCTGGCGACCCGGGTTCGATTCCCGCTCACGACCAATAACGGGGGCGAATATCTGAACACCGGCCTGGGCCTCCCCTGGGTCGACTCAGCCTCAAATGAGCACCTGGTGCGGTGTGCAAACATCGCCACTCGGGAGACAAAGGCGGCCGCCGGGCGAAGTGCTGACCAACCACACACCCCTCGTGTGCCGTGGCGGCCTTCATAGGCGCTCGCTAGCAGCACTTGCCCCAACGGTCTGTGCAGGCTATACGGGGGGGGGGGGGGGGGTTCTTTGTCTCTGCTTTAGTTTATGCACCGTGAGTGGGAAGCACTCTCTGTCCCGCGGTGGTCTGCATGCAGAAAGGGTAGCAGCAGCAGCATCAGTCGCGAGTAATGGTCGATATTTACTGAGACAAAGCCGCGTGCCCCGGCCGTCCCCACGCACATGGTACTGTGGGGACAGTTTTGGGAGCAGATGGCAGAGACTCGTCCAATCAGCTTAAAAATGCGAGCAGAATTGTGTGTTTAAGCCCCGCCGTACGGCGAGTGCACACGAGTAATCGCGGCACGAAGATGCTTTGCATTCATTATTTGCTTACGTCCCCTTTATGTATTCTATCCGTCGCAGGGCAACATTTGAATAATTGGAGATTGTGCTTTGCGTGCAACTCTGCATTGGCTCGTCGATTGAAATGGAGGCTCACGTTCACCGGACGTGTATCAATGCCGACACAAACACCTTTATTTTCGGTCTAGCATATCAAGGGACCGAGCACAATTGTACAATTATGAGAGGGACAATCGCGAAACAATGAAAACAAGCTGGTAAAGGAGAGGATAATGATGAATGGATTATTTAATCGAACCTCAACTCCAAATAATTCCAGAAGAATTGTCACGTGCCTGGAATGTGATGAACTTTAACGGAGCACTCATAAACACACTTGGTACTTGGGGTGCTTTAATATATGACGGCTTGGTATCGTCATCATCATCCACCGTGATCTATCCACTGCTGAATTAAAGCAACGATTCATCTCGCTCCTGCACCCGGTCTCCAAATGCAATGTCCACTCGGGCATGTATACACACATGGTACATGGCGTGCTTGAGTTTGACTGTGCCAACTTTTTTTTTTCGACTAATGCAGCCCTTTCAGTGAGCGAACACGCGAAAAGGTTCAGTCCGAGACAGCTGCGCGACATTGCACAAAGCAATGCGGGATAGGCCGTGACGTCTCCATGCAACACCGAACGCAGAGAAGTCACGGAGGGGACACCGTTCTAAAACCACGACCGACGCAGGCTGACACGCAATCCATTCATGGGGGCCGCTTTAGCGTGGCAGCTTAAAAGGCCAGGGAAACGTGGTGCCAACCGACTGTCTGCTTTTAGACCCGACAGTCCAGTTTGGTATTTTTTTCTCTCCCCCCCTCTCTCTCTCTCTCGGTGGTGGTGTGTTTTTTTCGGAGCAGCTGTCCCGGCTGTAATTTTCACACAGACAAAATCGGGCGTTCTATGCTGCGTGCTAAGATTTACGGTCTTGCCCGCTGTTGGGGATTTTAGGAATCGGGTGGCGAGGTGAGGGCAATGCCACACACCGTGGCCAGGGTTTGCCCTTGTGATAAAGGCCTACATTGCCCTCTGTCTGCTTGTGAACGATGAAGAACTGTGGGATCCAGGCCGACGCATGGTGGCCTCTGAGCCTCTGCAGCCCGAAGGAAGATACACCTCCCAGAGGTGTCCTGAGAAGCTCCGGGTTTTACCAAGGCGTGGGGCCAATGCGCCCGCTCGATGCGTGCCCTTGTGCAGTTGCGTCCAAGGTGCTCAACGAGCCGCGGTGAGCCAAAAATAACCCACGGGGCTCCGGTAAGGTAAGCGCCCGTCCTTGTTAATCCCGTGCTCAACAGCGCCGTCCAGGAGGGAGCCTCGGTTGCACGCTTTAGAGCGATTTTTAAACGTGCGCGAACATTCGAGCGCAACCGAGACGTAGGCGATGAAGCGACGCGCGGCTTGGCTTGAGGTGGGGAGTGACGTACGCGGTTCGTGACCTGCAAGCTGGAGGCCAAAAGCCAGCAAACGATGGATGTTTCACGCGCTCCGAATAAGGTTGACCGCGTTTGCGCATTAGCACTGTCCAGCCATCCGTCTAAACGTGACGCACGGCACGATGACGCTCGTGAAGATGATGCAAGATGAACGAACCGGCCGTGTATACAACTGTGTTGCTGTTGGAAAATCAACCCTCCCCCCCGCCCCGCCAAGCACGAGCGAGGCCTTCATCCAGCAGTGGATTAACAAAGGACTGCACTTGATAAATATTTGTATTTTCATATCGACATTGGTACTCCAGCTGGCCTGGCGTTTCAACGCATTCCAGCTATGGGTTGAAAGCGTTAATGTTCCGTCTGTATCATGGGAGTCACGATAACTCTCATAAAGATGACACCAATATGAATGAAGCTGCATTGTGCAATCGCTTTGCTAAAATGTATCAAAGGGGTTGGTGAACATTTTGAGACACCAACTACTACAGCATTTTCAAAATGAGCGGACACGTGCATCCTAGACCGCTACGCGCTTGCATCTGTACCGCTGATTAAACGTATTTGAATACGAGCACATGTGGGGAAGCGTTACGAAACCCACATGCATATGCACGATTTTCCCTAACTTAGTTTGGTAATGAATTGAGACTTCTCATTTCTCGGGAACATGTTGGGTGTTTTTTTTCCTCCCACGCCAACTCGCTGCTTTCGAGTCGAGTGCTGCATTACGGATCGTTTTGTGCTGTGCACGCCTTTAGTTTGTCTGAGCCAGACACACGCACGTCCAGTGAATGATAACATTCCTACCCCACGAGAATATTAAAGTCCTGACCCAGACTGGGTAACACAATCCATACAAAACAGAATGTCAAGCAAGGTTTGTATTACATTTTCTCAATTTTAATATATGAAAAAAAAACACGTTTTTTTAAATTATACTTATATCCAGAAATACGTTTATCCAGTAAATAGTCTGTATTTTTTATTTAAATGATGTGTGAAAGCCAATGTTTCTAGAAGCAGGCAAGCTATAGCCAGACTGACGCAGTTGGAAGTTGGCTGAGTGGGGCTATCAGCACGTGCCAAACCTGACCATGTCACCGTGGCAAGAAGTCAAATGAGGGTGGAATTCCTCTCATCCACGACCATATTAGCTGCAATTCCTAATATCCGCGGGAGCTGTAGGGTCTGCGAAAACTCGTATTGTAAGCTTCTCTATTCCTTTAAGTATCCGCAGTTTCCCCAGCGGACAAGTTGAGTAAATACGCAGATACTGCAGAGTGCAATAGAATCTGCGTTGTCCAATCTCCCACACCACCACCACCACCACCACCACGGATAAGTACTACCTACGGGATCTTTCACGTTCACTGTGAAACAGACAGCGCGTATTATATATACGGTGATACAGCTGCAGTAATAACCAGGGTGGCCGGTTAGAACCGAACCTTCAACCTCTCTGGCACAAGCGGTGAATGCGCTACCGCTGTGATGCATCACAGCCCCGTAAAAAAAAATAATTGTGCATTTTACTGCAAATGAAAAAAAACCGTTTATAATCATTTTCATTTTTAGTTTGAAAATATTAACTTTTTTTGTTGCTGCCATTTTTGTACAAAAGCAACTTAATTTAGTTGTTTTAAGATTATATTTTTCTCCACGTATGTTGTTTTTAGCGTGCCTTAATGATATATAAATACATATTTTAAAATTTTTTTATTTAATAACTAGTTTTGGCAACATTACCATGCAGTCATGTGCTCGTTCCTTTGGGATCCAAGCCCATCAGTCGGTGGCTGTTGCCACTTTCCAAGTCAAATTCACACCACGACTGGCCTTTTCCTTTTGGTTTTTATTGACTCAAATAATTTTTGTACAAGAAAAAAAAATACATAAAGATCCAACCAACTCCTTCTCTCTCGCCAGCACTTGTGTCCACAATGCGATGTAAACAAGACTTGAATCTTCTACGCAGCTGCCAAAATTATTTGGAATGTTTGCCGCTTTTTGTCGAATTGTAACACTTTTGTAGCCTGCAGGTTGTCGGAAGTTTTAAGCTGCACGTGACGGTAAATCTCAGGACGTGTGTTGCTGGATACGATCTCGTTTCACCGTCACAACTCCGTGCACCCTTTGCAGTGTGACGTTTAAGAATTTTATATTTGCTCGTTCATATTAAATGTTCGAATTATAGTTGTTTGTGTCTATGATGCATAGCGTTTGTTTATTTCGCAATCGCATTCCGAATCTTTTTTTTACAGTAATCGTTACACAAACATCACTGCAATATTCCTTGACAACACATTCCAAACTTAAAATATATTCCTACTCGTGGCTGTAAATGATAGCATATTAAATAACTATGCATTTGCAAATAGAACACCTTATTTACAATGAAAATGTATTTTCATTGCTATTTACGTTTTGCTGTGAGTGAACATTGTATGCTCATAGCTATCATTTGACTCCTAAAAATTGAACTCATGCTCTCCTGGGTTTATTGCCAAATAATACACTCTGCCTTTGAAAGTGTAAATGCCTCAAGCAGCAGAAAACTCATGGTGCCAGTTGGATGTTCAATATTGTACAAACACTCTGTAATGAGTGGCTGAAACACAAGATAAATATGGGTCATACCGCACTGCATTCGTCTCGTTGTCAAATAGTTCACTGGAAACGTGAAACGTGTGCATTTGAAAGCAATTCCCGCCACGGTTTCCATTACAAATGTAGAGGTCTGCTCGAGTCGGGCTGTAACGATGCACTGATGCATCGATTCTTCATCCTGTGACAAACGCATCGCATCACGTTTGAAAGAAACTTTTTTTTTTGTCGATTTGTATCCGTTGAATAACATGGGATCCCATGACCTCTGGGCGCTCCTCATATATTCAGCACAATGTAAAAAAAAAATTAAGTATTCCATTCGTGAATTGCAATGCGACCCTGAATCACAAGACACACATTTTTTTCTTTAATGTGGGAAGCTTGCCGCGGGAGGGTGAGGATAGGAGGGGGGGTTGGGGGCTGAATCGTTTATTTTAGGGACAAAAATCCCTGCGCTAGTAAAAATTGTTAACACGTAAGAGAAATAAAACGCTGCCCCAAGTTCGAGCGCCGGCCACGGCTAACATCAGCGGCGAGTGACTTCTAAAGCGAACCGGTCACTCTCTTCGTAGGCCCGCGCTGACCAGAATGGTGAAGTATGGTCAAAACCCGCCCACGACTGAAAGGTGTGGGGAGGCCTTCGTCGACTTGGGTTGCAAAAAGGTTTGTACATTTCACGACCAATATTTGCTCTTTAAACATCACCACCGACTTTGCACCAAAGAAGAGACCTGAGCAGATCACTGTCCAATCCGTGCCGATGCATGAGCTATATATGTGCACGTACTTTTGTCAGATCCTTGGGGTGATTATATAATCCTGCCTGCGCTGCGGAACAATAGCAGAGTCCTCCGACTGGATGGAGCAAGGTGTTGGAAGTGTTATGCGAGAAAGCGTTTTCTGCCCTTGTGAGTTCTGACAGCATGAAGTGTTGCGGGACTTGAGAATTGAGCTGGCCTGGATGGAAAAAAAACGACAAAACAACTCCAGTTTTGGAAGGATGAGCAATCTGTTGCTGATTATGTTTCCACTTGATCATGCACTCGGCGCTTCTCAAGAGAAATTGAAAATAGCCACTTGAACACGCCCCGACATGACGTGTGGAGATGGACCCAATGAGATCACCTCGTGTGATGGATTGCAGGATCGTGGGACTGAACGAAAGAGCAAAAGTGCGGACGGTAAGATCTTGCCTGCTGCTGCTGCTGAAAAATACTGGCAATACATTTGTATATCACGTAAAATGCATCGCATGGAGCTCCTGTAAGAATCATTGGGCCCTCTCAATCACCCACTGGCATAACTCCAAATTCGCCCTTGCAGCTTTAGAAGACCCGAGACTGAAACTGAGGAAGAGGGGAGGTCACCCAGATCAGCGGCCCCCTCGTGAATGTCACTGCAGAGACCCTGAGTTTACTTGACTGAACTTGAAATGAGACCGATTCCCCCCTCCCCTTTCTTCCCCAAAGAAAAGGGATCTGACGCACGTACCACGTAATGCTACGATCCTACACGTCCTAGTTGGTTGTCTGTCCGACCCGCCTATCTCGCTATGCACCACTCACCTATCGCGGAAGTTGTACACCCGCCCACCCCCCCCCCCCCCCCCCGTGGTTGGATGAATAAAAATAAATGCATCGCACGTTTTCGTTTTCTCCTAAAACAAGTGGCAGTGGTGTACAAGCAGAAACATGAAGGAAACTCGCCACATTCATCGTTAACACTGCCTTAAAAACAAAAATTTGGCCAGTAGACCTGCAGGGCAGAGAATCACTGTACAGTATATATCTATATATATATAAAATAGGGCAGTGTTAATAACAAATGTGAGTCGTTATAGGCATTATTTTGTCCGTTAACGGATTCTCCAGATTACGAGGAACTCCGGAATGTAAGTCGCACCCCAAACTTGTGCCCGGTGTCAATAAAGTTACATATATATCTGGTCTCTTCCACACACACATTCACACGTAGCAGATTATAAGACGCATCCCCAACTTTTTGCTTTAAAATACAGGGCAAAAAGTGCATCTAATAATACAAACAATATGGCACGTCTATCGGTTGCGTCTGGCATTCGAGTTTAGCAGATTAAACAGAACATCATCTCGCTGCGATCTGTGAAAACTACGGTTGCTGTCGTTTTGTCTGGTGGGCGTTGGAGGACACCACGTGGACGCCGCTTGGTCACCGTGCAGTCACCACGTGGTCACCGCGTGGGGTCACCGCAGGGTCACCACGTGGTCACCGCGTGCTGTTGGTGTGTGTGGCTGTGCGGCTAAAGGGATTGCAAGGGGCAGCGGGGGCGCTGGCCACTCACTCCCCTCGCCACTTTCCACTTCTAACATCCTCGTGAGATGACAGAAGAGATTTCGACACGGGATGGAGACGTTGCAGAGCGACAGAACATGTAGAGAATGTAGAGCGATGCAGACGAAAGATAGAAAGATGTCGTGGCATGGGAGAACTCGAGATGCAGACAAGGAGACAAGGATGGTGTTAGACGAGAGAAGAGGCGAGCTAAGGATGAGCGCATTGTCGCAGCCACTCCTAATCCAAGTGCGGTATTCCGGGTTAGGCCGCGTGTTGAGCATTCCCTCTCTCAAGCTTTTGCCACGCGCTATTGTAGGCATCTCCAGGAGCTTGAGAGAATAAACGCTCAATACGTGGCCTGACACACAATACCCCACTTGGAATACAGGGACGAGGCAGATATCTTTGCTGTCGTACGTCAATTCGCTTGCTATGCTTTTTTCGGATTTGAATTTGAGCTGCTCGCCCCTATTTCTGCCACGTATCCGGGGGGTGGGGGAGGTGGGTCACTCTTTGAGCTGCTTGGGGCGCTGATTATTTCCTTGCTTTGCTTCATGCCGAGCGCCGCCACTCGCTGGGGGAGGGCACGGGGGCCATGGGTTGGGTGGGTGAGTGTGGGTGGGTTTGGTGGGTGAGTGTGGGTGGGTGTGGTGGGTGGGTTGGTGGATTTGGTGGGTCGGATGGTGGGTGACTGAGTGGGCGCCTCAAAACCACTCGGATTCGCTGTCCTCGGGCTGGTGCATGCGGCGGCACATGGCCGAGTTGTCCTGGTGGAGCGGAAACTCGGAGCCTGGGATGAGAATGGATCGTCCCTTGCGAGTGCTGTATTGTATCTTCAGCCCCGACACCTCCTCCGACTGTGTGAGCACCTCCCTGTTGGGCCCCAAGACATCATCATCGACATTTGTGTTAGAGGACGGCCCACAATACCGGTATTAGCGCCACACCTCATCGACATTGGGTTCACACAATTGGGGGACAGCACTTTTCCCACCCACCCTGCCACGACATGTTTGTCGCATGCCGGTCAAAAAGATCATTTAAAAATACTAAGAGCTTAAATTGTGCCAAGTTAGATGAAGAAACAAATTTAATGTGATGTTTATTTTCAACATTTTTACTTACACGGTGATTGGTGACGACCGGGCTGAGGCCATCAACTCACCGCGCTTGAGACCGCGGTGTCATCGAAGGTAACCGCCGCATGGATTCACAATTGGGGATCTTAACGGTGCCAGCTCACGGCGCCGACCTCCGAACCAACCGACCAACCGGCCACCGTCTGTCCACGAAGTCTTTAAAAATGATTGTTGTGTACGTTGACGGCCCTGCCGCACCTGAAGGGGAAGGTGTCTTTCTCCATCTGCATGCACACCAGGAACGGGTAGGAGTTGAACTTGACGGTGGTGGTGAAGTCCATGCCAGCCGCCGCCTCGGCGCTCAGCTCGCTGCTCACCTGCAGGTGGCCCAGCGCCACGGATACCACCCCGGACAGCATCAAGGCACCCCTAGTGGGTGCGTGCAAAAAGGAAAAAACACAGGATAGTTTATTATTATCATACAAGCTGAAAGGCATCACCATAACACGTTACTCGAGGAAAAGTGAGTTGATGCATACACGTTACCGATCGACCGTGACTTGTGGAATTTTTCTTCCAGGGTGGGCTACCCGTTTATCGATTATTCTACCAGAAATCAGTTTGATTGCTCGACTAATCGGATGACTTAAAAAAGTACCAAAAAAACGCCTCAGTCGGGTTGAGGAATCAAACTTAGGTCATCAGGTGAATGGTGCGGTGTGTGAACCACTGCACCCCACTCCCCACAAGCCCCCCACCTTCCCTTCTACCCCCGACCCTGCCCACTCTCCACACAACATTATAGGAATGTTGAATTTCCACCACAGGTGTAGAGGCATAGTGATTTGCGCACTACACTACAAGCTTGGCAACCTGAGTTCGATTCCCGGGCATGGCTAACAAGAGTGTCCACTGATATCCGATGCAGTTCGAGTCATCCACACTTCACCAAACCGCGCTGAACCAGGGTGGCGAAGTACGGTCGAACAAACCCCATGACTGACGTCGCACGGTGACTCCTCCATCCAGCAGCATTGAATCAACAAAGCGCCGAACATTACAACGACGAATTCTAACTATTATTTCTCCTCCTCGAAGTGACGTACTTGTTGCGCACAATGGTTTTGGACTCGCGGTTCCACAGGCTGACGTCCATGCTGCCCGAGATGTCGATGGCCAGGCTTCCTTGAAACTCAACGTCGGCATGCAGCCCTGACGGCAGGCTCAAGTCCTGCAGGACAGACGATCGCGAGAGAGATTAATGAGACTTTAATAAATAAATAATTTGGTTGCCGCGGTGGCGAGATGTCGACTACCTCGCCTGATATACAGGAGGTCGCCGATTCAATCCCGACCCTGACACCTGTATATTTGGGATTTGCATGTTCTCCTCGTGGTCGTGTTTAGAAACTATATGCGTTGAGAGTATTTGCCTGCTATAAATTTCAACGCAATAAGCCACTTCGTTGAGCTATCATTCGTGGCCAGGTCACTTCTGAAAAAGAAGCCACATAGCTCAGTGGGCCTTACCTGGTAAAATAGAAACAGTTTATAGTTTTAGTTTAATTGGCCTTTTATGCAAACCGGTGTTTAGGTGCATCCATATTTTTTCCATGAATTGGGCCCCCCACCTTGAGCTCCTAAGGGCTCCCGAATCTTTCCCTTCGCTTGCTCACGTCTCACACCGTTCACCTGCGAGTGATCGATCAGCAGGATGATGCCCTTGACGGCGGAGGTCGGCTCCCCCGTGGCGTCCCACATCTTGGCCATGAGGTCGCCGTAGCCGTGGAAGAAGGTGATTGGACGCAGCTGCACGTCGAAGAGGATGGGCGCCATCCCCGCCATCGAGTCGAGATCCTCCTCTCCCTCGTCCGGCGTGGCCGCAATCAGCCCCTCCAGTCCCTGAGCCTCCAGCGACACCTGGTCAATAAACAAACGCATTCGCACAAACACGCGCACAGACGCACAGCCACTTTAGCTGTAAATCCGCTCGCTGCCGGGTGAGGGCCTTCCCCAATGTCGCGAGGCTGGTTTGGGCTGGTCAGTGTGGATTGGCTAAAGGCTGGGAGCTTAGAAGTACAGTACAATCGTGGATTTTGATGCACCGCCTTCTGCTGCCTGCCACGTAGCGCTGCAGCAGCCTGTAACCTGCAGAGCTATGACGACCCAGCCATCCACTCAGCCACCCACTGAGCCAAATACACTCAACCAACTATGTATGTAAGTATGTATGTTGCACTTCTTTCACACCGTACGTAGGGGGTGCGGGGAAAGAACAACAAACTACTCACCCAGCCAATCAATAAACTACCTGCCCTGCCATCTACCCAACCAGCCACTCAGCCAACTTGCCCACTCAGCCACCAATTCAGCTACCCACTCAGCCAACCACTAAACCACCTGCCCCACCATCTACCCAACCAGCCACTCAGCAAACTTACCCACTCAGCCACAAATTCAGCTGCCCACCCAGCCAACCACTAAACCACCTGCTCTGCCATCTACCCAACCAGCCACTCAGCCAACTTAACCACTCAGCCACCAATTCAGCTACCCACTCAGCCAACCACTAAACCACCTGCCCCACCATCTACCCAACCAGCCACTCAGCAAACTTATCCACTCAGCCACAAATTCAGCTGCCCACTCAGCCACCTTACCTACCCACCCAACTAAGTAACCACCCAGGCATCGCTCAATCACTCACTCACCTGCACAGAGTGCAGCTGGGCCTCGTGCGAGAAGAGGAACATGTTCATGTTGCTCTTGCGGAGCATGCCGGAGTTGGAGTAGAGGATGTTGAGGCTGTACGTGCTGGTCATGTCCTTGGTTTCTGTACCGAATGACGGGACAGTCAATGTTTTTTTTAGGGACACCTCGGCGATACATTGACCAAAGAGCATTTTGCGAGGCGATTCCACGTTTCCATTTCACGATGCCGCCCCTCACGTTTCACTCAAAACGATCGTTAGTCTAGAAACGGGTGCTTGGTTTCACGCGGTGTGGGGAGGGGTTTAAAAGAGTTAACATCGATCCGGTGATTTTTTTTTACTTGATTGCATCAATTAAGTTCAATTTCCTGCAGTTAACTAGGTGAAATCCCACTGAACTTAATCCTCTTTTGTGGGCACTTCGTTAATTTATTCACTTTACAGAGGTTTAAAACAATTGTCCATAATTTTACATTTTTTTAGATTTGGTTTATATGGGCACAGAATGGCTTCCTCTTTTTTAAACCACATCGTCTAATTTTATAGTATATATATTATCAAAATGTACAGCCTTTTTCCATAAACTTCTGGGTATGAAAATTATTTCTCAGATATTTTAAGAGCCGAACGGCTCCAAGTCCGCACCGTATTCGGGTGTTTATTTCTCGATTTCGGGAATCGGGACCAACGGTGGATGAAAAGGGTCGTGTTGGCAGACCTCGAACCGGTCGATCTCCGACTTATATTGAGAGCAAGGTAAGGGA
>CM025628.2:2100089-2119160 GCA_014621495.2 Entosphenus tridentatus
ACTTTCATTGAACTTTGCAGACCAAGACGATGCTTCAATACAAATTGAATGTCAGATGAAGCTCATTTCCACCTGAGCGGCTTTATCAACAAACGGATTTGCAGGTTGTGAGTTTCATACGTAATTATATGGAGTCTTCATGAATTAAATAATGTTCTATTATTTCGAGTTTGTGTTTTCATTTTCGGTACTAACTTATGGCCCACCCTGTATGTTGAATTTCTCACCTGGCCTGCAAACATGCATTAGTCTGCCAGTAGGGGGGCGATGATCGCTATCCGTAATCCTAATTGTCTAATTATCGGGTCATTTTGATTTTGTCAAGTTTTGATGGAGACTTCCCTATTCCATGTCAGTTACAGCGGCTGGTCAGAGTGGGCTGAAGACGAGAATGCCTCTGGTCGGTTCAGTTATCACTTGGCACTGAAGTGAGCCATGGCTGGGAATTGAACTCAGGTCACCAGGTGTGTAGCGCAGTGCCGCTAACCGCTGTGCTACCATCAACTTGTATAGCAATTAAACATGATTATTCTTCCAACCGACAATTGTATACATGGATTGTGATTTATAAGAATCTTTCCATATACAAATCAATCATTACGCCAATAAACTAAGCTATGTAGGTAAAAAATTAATGTTTATTTGGAAATTGTTCAAGGTGCAGCATGAACACCACCACATCGCTGCTCGACGACTTTATATTATCACAGGACCTTTAACGAGAGGTCACTTATAAAGTGACCAGTAAAATCTACGGGCTACACAGAATTACCGGGACCGCATAACAATTCTCTGTACAGGGTGTGAAGAGGGGGGGGGGGGGGGCCTGACGAGCATTCGCTGTGCGTGCGCTCTCCCACTGACTGGACATGAAGCCGGAGTAGGCGGAGGAGGAGCCCGTCTTGGAGAAGCGGTCGTAGTTGTGCACGATGGGGTCTCGAAGCACCTGTCTGATCACCTGGCTGCTCGCCACACGGACACGCACGCGCTCATGCGGGCAGCCCCGTCGAGACGCACTCCCCGAGCGCGCGACACATCACCTCGCTCGTCCTCCGAAAGTTTTTTGTACGAATCGGGGTCGCATTTTGTCTCAGGAAGCAATTCCTTCGTCTCATTTGCATAAATCTTATTTAGACTCGAAGATATTTTCACAATTCTGGCAACCGCCTGATGATGCTGGTTGTGACTTCCAGAAAAATGTCTGGAACCAGCTACTAAATGTCTGTGCTGAAGCAGTCACAAATTAGCACGTTTGTTGACGTGACAAATTTGAAAATTGACCGTGTCGGGTGGCAAAAGACATTTTTCTCAAACGATCCGACACAAAATTCCGATTAATGATATTGGTCTCGTGAAAAGCTACGTGTAAAAAATATATGTGGACTGGAGCTTGCTTATCCCGTGCTTATATTTGCCGATGCTCCATCCAGCCGGTCACAGCAACTTTCCGCACATCGGAGAAGTAACCCGGATGTGGCAGAACAATGCAACATTTTCCACGCCCACGCTTATCTTTACAGAATAAATTTGCAAAATTAGTGAATTTGGTGAAATAGGATTTCCCCTGCAACTGAACGAATTGGTTGATGGCACATGAGAATGGCGGAGTGAAGAGTGGTAGAGGCAGGGTTTCATTTCAGCAGGGTCTGTCCGGCTCGGTGACCAGGTCAGTATTTTTCGGCTCACGGCACACCACGTCCAGCATACCTCTCGTTATGGCCGCCGATACGAGCAGTCAAGTTTCCTAACTCCAGCCTACCAGTAACCAGTGAGAAAACAAGCACTGGGAATAGGGGTGGAAGGGAGGAAGGGAGTGAAGCGGGGGGTCGGGGGGGTTAAGTGTGGCAGGGGGGACGGCGGAGGGGGTTGGGAGATATCACGGCACCTGGTCGGGTGGCGGAAGTGCAGCAGGTCGTTGACGCGCACCACCACGAACTTGGACATCTCGTTGGGCAGCTCGCCGACCGACAGCAGGATGTTGCGCACCTCCTCGAGGGACGGCTGCTTGGTGAGGATGAGCTCCATCGCGGCGACGCGCACCGTCTTCTCGTACACGCGCCGGTTCTGGTGGTAGATCCTGTTGAGCGCCGCCCGCACCTGCAGCGGCAGCGGTAGCAGCAGAAGCAGCCGTGGCGTTCCACGCAAGTCAGCTGCTTGCGGAGGAGCCCGGCCGGCTCAGAGGTCACGGACCCTGAGCCAGCGCTGCCGGGATTGCCTGGTAGTTGCGTCTGGGTTTCAGATGCCTCTCGTCAAAGCGGTTTCTCCTCCCCCTTAACTTGTATTTAAGAGCTTGCATCTTGAATCCCTGCCTCACTTGATGCAGCAAATCTGGCTGTGACGGTCCCAGCTGATGACGGAGACTTGTGTTGCCTCCGAAACGTCGTGATTTTTCTTTTATTTTTATAAATTTTAATTTCATTTTTTACCTACGTGACTTTACCGAAAGAACTAAGAGTTTAGGTTTCTCAAGTGCAATTGTAAAATAGTCTCGGCCAGGATGCGGAAGGCTCCATGAAAAAAAAAAAAACACGTAATAAAAATTGGTTTATCGTTTAGCACAATTACCACTCTGAGAATTAAAGAAATATTTATTTGACACCCCTATGACGAACATGACTGAGTGTAAGAGCACGTGGGAAAGCGAGTAAACAATGGGAGGACAAAGTCAGGCGGGCGTGGTTCTCGACACACCACCTGCTAGTACGCCCTGCCGGCCTCAATGATGCGTACGTCACGTTTTGCCTGCGTGTGCATGTGTGTGCATATCTTTACGTGCATGTGTAAATGTGAGTTTGTACCTGGGGAACGGTAGTGCAACAGTTAGCACAGTGCGCTACGAACCCGACGACCCAAATGTGATTCCCGTTCACGTCCAGCACTAGTAACGATTATCTGAACCGGTCCTGGGCCTAGTTTGATTCACCTTCAAATTGAGTACCCGGTGCCATGTGCAAACATCGCCACTGGGGAGACAAAGGCGGTCGGGCGTGGTGCTGACCACTCACCCCCATCGTGTGTACCGCACCGGCCTTCATAGATGCTCGCTAACAGCACTTGCCCCAACAGCCTCTTGAGGCTACACGGTGGAAGGGGGCAGGGAGGATCTTTGTCTCTGTGTGTGCGAGTGCCAACGCCGGCCGCACCTCCGGCGTGATGAGCTCGTCGGGGAACCGCTGGAGGCCGGAGATGGCGATGACGCTGCTGGCGCCCGAGCCGACCTCGGCGTGCCGCGCGAACACGCCGACCGTGTCGGGCAGCAGCGTGTTCTTGAGCGCCAGCAGGAACGCCTGAGCCTCCGCGTCCGAGGCGGCGCGTTCCAGCCCCGCAAACAGCAGCTCCCGCGCCTCCACCACCGGCTGCACGCGGACGGTGCGGACGGTGCGGACGGTGCAGGCGGGAGGGGGGAGACAAAGACGATGCGAGATGTTGCTGCTGCCGCCGCTGTTGGCGAGCGCACGGCGGCGCGTTTGCAATGCGCAGATGTGGACGGGGCGGAGGGCTCTTACCGCAGAGTCGCACTGCCCCGCCTGACACAGCTTCCCGACGAGGGCCCCGATCACGATCACCAGCGTGTCGCTCGTCTCCGACTGAGCGATCGGCAACTTCAGCTTCTCCTGACGCGGAGACAAACAAACACGTTGGAAATATAACGCCTTGGAAAATTATACGGTTGTCTTAGCGTATGTACCCGTGGAGCGATGGTTAGCACACTTGAACTTGTCATGCAGAGGTCGCCGATTCGATCTCCTGGGGGGGAGTCCATGACATCACGGAATGGCATGGACCCCCCCCTGCCCCCCGTTCCAATTTATGTCATAGAGCGGGGCCTTGGCCCCTCTGGCCTATGGGCCCTGGTGCAGTTGCATCACGTGCACACTATGCCACTGACTGAACCCCAGGGACATTCTTTTAAAACTATTAAACTAAAACGAAACTATTCCAAATAGAAAACTATTTGTTTTAACTGTTTTTATTTTACCAGATAAGGCCCACTGAGCTATACAGCTCATTTTCAGAAGCGACTTGACCACAAATGATAGCTCAACGAAGTGGCTACCACGTGGAAATTTATAGCAGCCAAATACTCTAAACACGTGATTTTGATTCCGAATGCGGAGGGAAAACCCGGAGGACCCTATGCGACCACGGAGAAATAGATATGCAAACTCCAAATGCACAGGCGTCAGTCGGGATAAAACCCATGGCCTCCTGCATACCAGGCGATTTTCTTTTACCTACGTGACTTTACCGAAAAAACCTAAGAATAGTTAACATCTCACCACCGTGGCACCCCCACTCTGGCTTTTCGAACCTTTTGCAGTGGCATCGCGTGGATGGCGTGGACTCCCATGCAAGGCAATGCGTCCTCTCTTTGTAATTACTGGGAGCATGGGACCCCCCCCACACGCACCCTGCGGCTCGTGGGACCCCCTCGCGCAAGCCGCACCGCCTACACGCTCGTCCAGCCACGCCACTGAACTGGCCGCGTCGGTGTGGGGGGGGGGGGGGCTCACCAGCAGGCCGGAGAGCAGCTGCTGCGAGGGCTTGGTGGCGAAGGCGCAAGCGTAGAGGAAGCGCTCGTGAGCCTCCGCCATGCTCCCCTGGGACAGGTCGAGGAAGCGGAGCAGCGCCCGCAGCGACGCGTCGGTCTGCGTGGCGCTCATCGCGTCGATCAGCTGCAGCCTGGTCGGGCGGGGCGGGGGAAAGCGCACGCGAGCGAGGCAAAGGCTTTAATGGTGACGGCTATGGCAGTGGTGGATCGATAAAATGATGATTGGATGATACATCGATGATTCTTATTCCTGGCTGACAATGAGGATGATTGAAATTAATTGTTGGATCATGTTCAAATGATCATATGATGATGATTCTATGATAATTTGATCATATAATGTTCGACGATAATGGTGGTGGTGCTGATAGATGGTTAATAATCATGATTATTTAATCAATTACGGTTAGAGCAGCGCTCTAACCGTTACGCCATCGCTCTACACTACTACGCGCCATTCGCCACTAAGTGACAGTGACATCAGCACGGCGCCGGTGCCAGGCCAGGCGAACTCTGAGGCCATTTGAAGTGTCGAAGGCTCTCTGCTGGCAGGAGGTCACGGGACAAACCCAGATGACTGGCCAGATGCACCAGCTGTGAACCCCACTACATCGCTCTACGCACACACACAAGACAAAGACAAAGATCCCCCATATAGCCTTAACAGGCTGTAGGGGCAAGTGCTGTTAGCGAGCACCTATGAAGGCCGGAACGGTACACGAGGGGGTGGGTGGCCAGCACCCCGCCCGACCGCCTTTGTCTCCCCAGTGGCGATGTTTACACACCGCACCAGGTACTCATTTAAGGCTGAGTCGACCTAGGGGAGGCCCGGGACCGGTTCAGATAATCGTCACTGGTGTTGGCCGTGAGCGGGAATCGAACCACGGGTCGCCAGGTTCATAGCGCAGCGCGCTGACCGCTACACTACCGCTCCCCACACAAGAAAAACACACACACGTGCATCGCGAGCGCGTGCCCGCCGCCTCCGCGCGCTCACAGCGTGTCCTTGGGTTCGTCCTCGAGCAGCCGCAGCAGCTCGCCATACTCGGCGCCGCGGAACGCGCGCACCAGCTTGAGGAAGCTGCGCGTGGTGACCGTCTGCGACAGCGTCTCCGGGTGCAGGTGCCTCCGCACGGCGCTCAGCTGCTTCTTCGCCTGCAGAGAAGCCCCACCGCCCAGCGGCCATCAATAGGGAGTCTCTAGGCAAGCGACTGTCTTTGGGGAAGCGACCGGCAGACCGCTTAATTGATGGGCGCTGTTTAGACAATGACATGGCTCGGCTTGTCGCTGATGGGGTTTCTAAACAGTTGCTGACAGGCATGTCACCCAATGGTGTTTCTGGATAGAAGACTGACAGATTGGTATCTCAAGTGGTCTTTCGGCAATATATTGATGGAACAGTCTGCGATTTGGGCTCTCGACAACTGACTTGACATACTGATTGCTGATGGTGTTTCTAAACAAAAGATTGTTCGACTGGTCACTGATGGGGTCTTTAGGTCACTCACTCTCAGACGTCCCTAACGTGAGTCATCACTCACATCACCGATCATTGCCCCGCAAACACTTTTATAGGAGGTTAAAAAATAATCCATCTGGCAACCCCAGATGCCATCGAATGGCTTTCCAAACTCAACACACAGTTTTAAGCTTGTGCTGTACTTTTCCAAATGGCATACGAATATCTGTCAGACCAGTTACTGATTGGGTATTTAGGCAACAGGTTTATAAATAAGTCTCTGATAGGGTATTTCAGCAATGCATTGACAGACTATAATTCATTGCAGTTACTAGATAATACTGGCTAATTGGTATCTGATGGGAGCTGTGCATACTATGCTGCAGATATGTAAACTTTAGGCAAGATACATATTTAGCCAATCGACTGAGAGAGCAGTGTCTCATAGGTATTTGATGGGGTTTGTAACCAATGGATTGACAAACCTGTCTTTCACAGGGCTTATACGCACTAAATTGACAACTCATTCTCTGATCGTGTCTTTCGACAAACGTCTGACAGTATTTCATGCGGACTGATCCGAAACAGCAGACCAACAAAGTGATTTATGGACGGGGTGTCTGGCAAACAGATCGCAAACTCGTCTCTGATTGGGTCTCGAGGCGAGAGGCAAACACACCAGCCTCAGGAGCCTTGAGAATGCCGAGCCGCGTCCAAACCGACTGACCACGTACCTATTTTAAAACCCCCTCCCCCCCAAAAGCGAAGGCCACTGGGCGATAGCTGCGGTGTGTGCAGAGCGGTGTTGCCAACTCACCAACATTTGCCCCGAGATCTAGCGACTTTTAAGTGTTTCTCAAGGGGCAAATTTTTGTTGTATTTCTCAGCGACACGCGGAGCGACTATGCGTGACGAGGACATCACACTGATTTAGGAGCAATTCCAAGTCCTGTATCAGGTTACTTATGGATAATACAGCCATCCCTCGGTTAACAGTGGCATCGGTTAACAGTTTTTCGGTTAACGTTTCGCCTCCCATAGGACCCCCTGGTTTCGACTGACGTTATCATTTTTATTAACGGTCGTTTACATTAATCACGCGTGCACCATTTACAGCCAATCCGAGCACTTGTAAGTGGGGGCTGAGGCATGCCCTCAGCAATAAGACCTCGACTGGCTTTGTTTACATTTGGTCGTGGAAACAGCTTTCTTGCAGACTCAGTTATTTTGACTTACTTTTAAACTGATAAGTGAATTCGATGAACAGTTACTTTGGTTCACAGTAGTTTCCGTGGAACGAATCAAAAACATTAACCGTCAGACCACTTCATACATGTTCCAGTGACGTCTTTAGACAACCCTAAAAGTTCCACCTAAGTGGCGCGTAGCGACTTCCGGGACGTTAGCTTGCCCGCTTTTTCCCGCTTCGAGCATTTGGCGACACCCGGCCCAGCGGGAATCGGAAGCTGACAGTCAAGCGCTTACCGAGGGGCAGCCGGCGCACTCGCGGCGCGGCTTCTCGGACGTCAGTGGGCGGCTCGCGTGCTTCCCGCCGGCGCTCGCCAACGCCTCCTTGGCCGTCTTGGCCTTCAGCTGCTTGGTGCCGCCCTCGGCCGACAGCATCTCCAGCCGCTGCCTGCACGGCGGCGCAGCGGGGCGTGCGGACGGACGGGAAGCGCCACCAGTTACGGGCGCCGCCACGCGTTGGGGAAGGGGGAGCGAGGGAACGGCTGAAGCAGGGGTCGCAACCGGGTAACCGATACCCGTACCCTACCCGATACCCGGCTACCCGTACCCGTACCCGCCGTGAGTCACTGGTGAGTCACCGTTTGTCACTCATTTCCCAACGTCTTGTCTCTTCTCACAATTCAGGTTCCTAGAATCAACCCACCCGCGCCTGCAACATGGCTTCATCCCAGAGGTCGCAACCGGGTACTCGATACCCGTACCCTACCCGTACCCGGCCGGGTACGGGTACGGCCGGGTACGGGTACCCGTTTGCGACCCTGGTGCGGCCGGGTACGGGTACGGGTAAGGAATCAAAACCCGTTTGCGACCTCTGGGCCGAACGCACGAGCAGGTTGGTGGTGAGAGAGCGGACACGAGTGAGCACGGTCCCATTCAAAGTTCATATCTCAGAAGCGAAGTTTTTGGGCTGAGCCCGGTTGATACTTGGATGGCAAACTGCCAGGGAGTGTCAGTTGCTATATATATAGAGATGCATTTTTTTTAATTGACTTGCTTACCATTCATATATATTGTAGTTTTCGTGAATGCTGTGGTTGTCACATCTGATAATGATTGCTTGTGTTGCAATCGAAACGTCGTGATGTAATTGATTTATTTTGTATCTTTTATATATTTTTTACCTATGTGACTTTACCGAAAGAACCAAGAGTATATATACCATGTATACACTTTGCACTCCGATCAGTTTTAGCACTGTTTGTTGCTGTAACTTTCTGACCCGCCCCTACTGGACATCTGTGAAAAAGAACTTCAAAGCTCATGGGATTCAATCTTGATTTGAGGCTTTCGTGACTGCAGGATTCCATACTCTTTGGTTCTTTCGGTAAAGTCACGTGGGTATAAAATTAAATAAATTGCGACGTTTCGGGCGCAACACAAGCGTCCATCATCCCACCTCATGGGATTCTTTAAGTCTAAATAAAGATTCAGATTTCTGAGATCGACAAGAGCTGCAGGGTGGCGAGGTGATGGCACTACGGCTGAATGTAACTCTGCGGAGTCTTGTCTGCGTACTGTGGGCTTTTTCCAGGTTTTCCAGTTTTCTCCCATTAAGTTACTCGCTATTTGAATTGGCCAACCACCCAATTGGAAAACCCTCCCGGACAAAAGTCTTAAGACTTGGGGAGGCTTTACTGAGTTCATTAAGAGCATTATTGGTTTCAAGTCGCAATAATGTCCTTTATTTGTGTGGTAACGATGACAATGGAACTGGTATTTTTTACATTGAAAATGTGTGGCGCTAACGATAATTGCAAGAAACATGGCAATGGGCAGAGACGATTTTTGGTTTATGGCAGCATTTACCCCCAAGTCTCCGCACCCTCCAGTGCAGTCGTAAATGGAAGGACTGTACGGGCCTCATTCTGCCCTTTTGACTCATTATCCCCGCGGTTGGATCTGGAGATGATAACCACGAGAGCGTTGTGTGACACTCTCTCTCCCTCGCCTGGTATGCTGAAGGTCGTGGGTTCAATCCCGACCCTGACGCCTTTTGTATATTTGGAGTTTGCGTGTTTTCTCTCCCCGCGGTCGTGTGGATTTTTCTCCGGGTCCTCTGTTTTTTCCCCTCCACATTTAGAAACGTGCGGTTAGATTACACGGCTGCCGTACATTCCCACGTGATAAGCCACTTAGTTGAGCTATCCATCGCGGCCAGGTCGCTTCTGACAAAACAGCTGCTTAGCTCAGTGGTCCTTACCTGGTAAGATAAAAATGAGTTCAGTTTAGTTTTAGACCGAGGCCGAGTTTCCCCTTTGTACCTGCTCACCACCGTCTTCCCAACCTCAGTGCGCATGTTGAGGGTGATGCTGTGCGTCTCTTCCAGCGAAACAGACTTCAGAAAACCGCCCTCAAAAGTGTACGACGCCACGCTCTTTGGGCTCCACTTCAACCCGAGCACCTAGGAGGGGGGCGGAGTATTCATCATCATCATCATCAGTCATGGTCTTTCCACTGCTGGTTAAAGACATCCCGAACCAAGTTGTCGCTATCTCTCACAGGCATGCGATGCAACTATCAATCCATCCAACACCTGCACACGAGCTGATTTCATCACTCCATCTTCACACTGGATATATTCTCTCCTTTGGCCGCAAGTCCATTGTTAGTTTTGACCACTGGTCACTGTCCCTTCGAGGGGCGCATCCTGCACAACCGCGCTTACTTCAATTGATTGTCAATATATCGTCCCTAACTTCTATAGTAGGTCAGAATCACAATATGTATTTACACAGATGTCCAGTAGGTGGACAGGAGGTGGAAGTATTTAGGTACCAGCCCATTGTCAACGATTATGAACTATAAACTATTATATCCTGTGCAGGTGAGCTCTGGACTAATGTGCCGATTTTGAGATTAACTATATGATTTCTAAATAAGAAGCTTGCAACGAAAGATAATCTCATTGGTATAGACTACTGGCCCGTCAAACGTCTAACACGTTAATCCATAGCTTATATATATGAGGCACATTATCCAATCACATTGCCTGCACACGTTCTTCGAATACTGCAATTTGGATTGATTTAAATTTGGCATAAAGGTCACGACTTTGTCATAATGCGATTCCGAGTTCTCTTCCACGTGTTTAATTTCCCTGAATTCTGGCCAAATGGGTGATTCATATGGCCAAATATATAGAAAAAGACTGTGGATTATAATCAAAGAACAAGATTAGAAAAATATATAATTTTTACGACTCTCATCTCTTGAACTCGGATCAAGGTTCAGTGGGGGGTAAGCATGCCTTATCAGCAAGCGATTGCCCTCAATCTCATGCAGCCCTCTGATTCTGCTACAGCAGCATCCAAGTCCTGCACTGCTCCACGCAGGTGCTGACACGTGGCATGTCGCACGTGGGCTGTGGGAGTTACGGCAAGTGGAACGGGCATCACAATGCGCTTGCTTAACCCAGGAAATCCTCAGCGAGTCTCGTGGCTCTTACTCAGGAGGGTACTGTTAAGTTTTCGAAGAAGGGTGTGTAAGGTGTGTACGTATGTATATATGTGGGGAGCGGTAGTGTAGCGGTTAGCGTGCTGCGCTATAAACCCGGCGACACAGGTTCGATTCCTGCTCACGGCTAACACCAGTGACGATTATCTAAACCGGTCCCGGGCCTCCCCTAGATCGACTCGGCCCTAAATGAGTATCTGGTGCGGTGTGTAAACATCGCCACTGGCCAACCGTGTGAAGCGGAGGTGCGGGGGAAGGACAACAAACTAAACACAAAAAGCAGTTCGAAAGGTACTCAAATTAGTACCCTGCACTCATATTTCAAATGAGTAACTTGTGGGTAACATTTCAAATATGGCAAATGTGGACCATGACGCTGGAGCACACACAATGGCCTACTCTTGAGAACGACGCCGTGGGATCTTCAATGCAGATGGCGCGCCATGTTTTATGGATGATGATGATGATAATGATGAAACACACGGCAGTATTAACCAGGGCGGCTGCTGGACTTTAACCGCGAAGCTCCACGACCGCCCTACCGCTGGGCGCATTTTAAGCGTGCGAATGCAGCGACACTGGCACCTCCCGCGCGGTGTTCAACGATGCATCCATTCACTCAAATTACGACGATTCTGGCGCTCACGATTCACACGTTGAATTGCGTGTGAAAATAACTGCTATGCACATTACATGATAACTCTGTGGTTGGGACTCATGGTGCTCGAACAAAATAGTGCAAACAAGACAGACGATAGAAGCAATACAAAGAAGACAGAGAAAAAACTCACCACAAATTCGTGAGAAAAAAATATGAAAGTGCAGCCCAGAATCGTGAAAATGGAACGCGGGGGTGAATTGTGATACTGTACATCTATTGCACCAGCTGAAGCTCTACTTTGACCTGAAGGGGCCTTTGAGTGTAACAGTGCATTGACTGATGTCAATTATTAAGCTCCGTTTACATTCATAGAAACGTGTGCGTAAGAATGCATGTGTTTTGATTCATATTTGCATTGGCGCTCTTGTCACTTAAGGCACTACCATTCAACGCACTGGTTAAAAAAACCCACCCAAAATGTATTTTTGAATCATTGAATGTCTGGGGAGGGTCTGATTTGTTCCATATTAAATCATAAGCCTCGCAAAAACTTCGAACAAAGTAAAAAGCGATGGTACATCTCTGCAATGTGTGTGTACAATTTGCTCGCTGCACCCAGGAAAGAAAAAAATGCCTTCAAAAATGTAATTGTTGACGCTAATGCAATCAAATCAAATCCCTTCACTGCAACGGCACCTTGTTAGTTGCGGAAGGCGCGGTCTGATGGTTGCTGCAACTCTTCAGGTCCTTAACCTTGGTCACCTGACCCGAATTGACCTCGTAGGTGACCTTGCACTTTCCGGACACATCGATCTGAGAGGATGACGCGAGAGAGAAAACAGAACGAGCATGAAAACATGAGAGACATCGCGCTCAATTCCCACAGCGAGCGGTGCATCGTACCATTGTGCGTGTGTGATGCATGTTAGCGTAGCGGCTAGCGCACTGCAAACCAGACGACCCGAGTTTTATTTTTGCTCATGGCCAACACCAGTGACGCTTATCTGGACTGGGCCTCCCATAGGTCGACTCAGCCTCAAATGAGTACCTGTTGTGGTGTGTAAACATTGCCACTGGAGAAACAAAGGTGGCCGGGCGTGGTGTTGGCCAACCACCCTTTCGTGTGTCGTGCCGGCCTTCATAGGTGCTCGCTGACAGCACTTGCCCCAAAAGTCTGTGAAGGCTATAGGGGGGATCTTTGTATTTGTATGTATGTTGGACTTCTTCTGCACCGCACGTAGCCAACCATGCTAATCGGAGATGATGCAGAACCGGTCCTGGCCTCTGCATCACCATACGTCCCCCTACCAGCCCGCTCTGACCTAAATGGTGCAGTATGGTCAAATAAGCCTCATGACCTGCATAGACTGGGAAGGCCTTCATCCAACAGTACATAGCCAACCGTGCTAACTGGAAGGACAACTAAACTAAACACAAAAAGCAATTCTAAAGAAATATTTTCAATGTAGATTTAAAAGTGCATAGCTACAGTGGCTTTCCAATATCAGAAGCAAGAGCATTCCAGACGGCCGCAAAAGCGCATCGGAAAGTGCGTGATGCGGCGACCATCTTTGTTCGATGGCTCGCCAAAAGCCACTGCTGTGAGGATTACTGGGGATCGTGTGATGGTTTATGCTCCTTGATGAGATCAGCAAAGGTATTCTGGTTCATTTGTGGCAAGCACTTCGTGTGTAATGAGCGGGACCTTATGATGTATTCGTTCGGCAACCAGGAAGTGGTACTACATTGAGGCTGTGGACATAGGGGCCTGCCCCCCGCCCATTAATCGTTGGTGCCCCCCCCCCCCGCCAGAATTGGCACCACTTAGTGGAACCCTCCACCTCCCACCCACTCCCCCACCCCTGCAGTGACCGTCAAGGGCACCGCGGGTCTCACCTCGGTGGCCTCTCCGCTCGACAGCTGGAACTGCAGCAGGCTCACAAGGCCCCGCTTCAAGTTCTCCACCACGACGGGCTCCCCCGGCTCCACGTACAGCCCCTCCACCTGCGCGTCGCAGCAGTCGCGCGCGGCAACGACCACAGAATTAGAACATTTATTTATACTGGAGGAATCCGATGAGCTGTAAAGCTCTTTTTTTTTACATGTCAGAACTTTACAACAACAAACAATACAAAAAGCACGATCGGAGTGCAAAACCACAATCGTAAATGACCACGGTTGGCTGCTTACAGTTCTAAATGAGTTTAACATACATACGCACATACTACACCAGATGCCGTGACGATAGTTCACACAATCTGGCGTGTCTACCACCGTAGGAGGGAGGGGGGCTATTGCTCCCCAACTTGGCAGAAAAGCACGACCCGCTGTGGTCAGAATGGAGTGCGTAGGCACGCAGAGACCGAGGATTTGGAATTGTGAGTTTGTGAGTGAGTGGGTGAGTGAATGCAAGGTTGAGCGAATGCTTTCGTGAGCTGGCAGGTGCGTGTACCTGCATATTGCACCACAGGGAAGTAGGGGGCTATTGCCCGCCCTCCCACTTGGCAGACTGGGAAGACGAACAATAATACATTTAGCCCATCCCCATGAAAATTTGTATCCATCTCAACAGGGGTGAGGACAAATTGACTTAATTTTAATGGTAAAACGTACGTCTTCTTCATATTTTATTTTTGTTAAAATTTAATCTGCATTACCTTAAACATATAACGTGCTATACATTCCTTAAGCGGATATATGCTCTAGCTTAGGGGTTGATTTAGAGAAAGTACCTTGTGATCTGAGTCTCGGATCAGAACCTGTAACCAAGATGTATGGAGCTACAGCTCCTCTCCACAAAAAGTGCAGATTTTTTTTTCCCTGTTGGGCTTTGCCGAGACGCACGGTGTCACCTCTCAGACTCTCCATCCTTCTCACGCGCCTCCACCCCTCCAGCTCCTTCACCCACGGGTACGCGTGCCGGTGAGCGGCGTTGGCTCACCTTGTTCTGGGTGATGAGAACGAGCGTGGGAGCTTGCAGGGCCTTCATCCCGGCCGCTCCCAGAATTCCGTCTCCGCCCGCCGCCCTCGCAGCGTCCTGATTGGCCGCTCGCTCCGACACGTTCCCGAAGTGGACGTCGCTCAGCTGTGAGCAAGGCAACACGCTCGCGTCATTTGATGATTCCTTGAACAGGAATTAGGCTCATCAATCAACACGAAGTGCATAACAAGGAGTTCAAGCTTAGCAACATTATTCACTGTGTTGTGCTGTTAAAATATGTGCGGAACATGATAACCTGGTTTGAGCGAAAGTTGCAAAATAACAAGCGTAAATATCACTACAAAACCCAAATAACGAGTCAATTTAATTGCAGTTTCTCTGGCTTATATACGTCGACTACAAAAACTTAACATTCCACTCCAATGGAAGATAAAATGAAATCAAAATCTAATTTAAAAAAAGTACTAAATATATATATGTGAAGGCATTTTCACCTCACAAACATAATTAGTCGAAACCAAATTTAACTCTGATCAAATAACTAAGGGCATACAATTGAAGGGATGTCCAAGGGATGTCCAAAAGTAATGCCTCTTGTTTTTTTTTATCTCAATAACTTTTTATTGATCTGATACAAAATGTTAATCATTAATCGGAATGGCATGCACATTTGGCTAATTTTAAACATAGCCTACAGTCTTTTCTATGCCCTTGCATAAATGAGGAATCAGGGCCAGTGTTTAATCGGCTTCAAATAAACATTTGCGAAGGGAATACTGCACCACAGCATCGTGATAAATACATTGTCCACATAGGTCATCTCGCCAGAGGAGCCGAATAAATTCAATATGAAAGCGCCAGATCTGGGCTGCATGGTGGATGGGGGGCAGCATAATCCATCCGAACTGTGCATCGGCCTCTTATGTTCTCAACATAGTGTCCATTCCAGCATTGTTGTGATGGTGGAGGGACTAGCCGTATAAATGTCCTGAATGCGTTTGCCGAATGTGTTCCAGCAAATTTCTTGAGCCAAATGCACGAGTGTAAACAGGCATGTAACGATGCATCAATTCATTGGTTCGAAACAATTCCAACGCTTCCAATGCATGCACTGAATCCAGAGTGTGAAATTCAATTATGTCCAATTTATGAAACATTTTAGCCATTTTATATACGTACTAATGTTACATTTAGGCTAGCGGAAAGAAGAAAACTAAACTGTGCAAACTTAAACGAAAAGAACAATATAAACGAGATGGAAAAGGAGCGACAGAAAGAACAAATTCTTGAATTGAATCACAATCTCTAAACCATGACGATTCATCGAATTGCTGGCTGGTTGTCGGAGTAACGGGGTGGCGTGACAGCTTATTGTCACGTGCCTTCGCGTAACATTCGTAAGCAATGCAAAACGTCAATGAATCGCATCAACGTGAGCCGGCTTTCTTCACCGCGCTGACTCCCCGCGGCACGGAGCGAGCGGCCCACTCACCGCGACGCTCAAAAGTTGCTGCTCCTTGCTGGACCACAGCACGGCGAGGTGCACGCGCCCGTCCAGGCTCACCCCGGCCACGTGCCGGCCTCCCGGGCCCGTTGCCTCGGGCCCCGTCGCCACGCTGGCGCTGTAGGCGTACGCGTAGCGACGTCCCCCGCGCCAGCGGCCCGAGATCGGGCCATCTGGGTCAGGGGTGGGGGGGGGGGCGCGTGACACGGGGTTGAAGATTGACACTGCGGAAGGGGCTTTAAAGGGCTGTGGCCCAGGGCTTGGGATTTCGAGTGGCCCACTCAAAATTATTTATTCTACACTCTGGATTGTGACGCACGTTTTACTCCTACACTGTGTAACTTAAAACAACCCAGTGTAGAATGCTTCTGAAAATAATCTTGGGACTCAATTACACTTGCCTAGATATTTAATAACATTTTAAACAAAATTATCATATTCAAATTCCCTAACACAATTGCCTCAGTGGCTCACTGCTGGCTTATTTGCTAGCCTCATCGACCTGCTGAACCATTATTCATCTTCTCACTCCCGTATAAGCATTTTAAATACATTTTGCTATAGGTTTTAATTCATTCACATGACATTTCAATTTGCATGAAAATAACGTCCCTGAAAATGGATTGTGGAAACAAATATTCACATATGTATTCTTGTTTGAAGGAATTATTGTAGATTGTATTTTGAACATGTGATTGACATTTGTTACAAGTTTTTTCTGCGTAACATCTTTGTGTTATGAAGGTACATTTGATGAATGAAAAACACATTTCACACTCACTTCTAATTCTATAAAAAAAATTACAATTATCCATCACGTTACTTTCTTCCAGTTGCCACTGTTTGAGATAAAGGTGAACAATAAATGAAATAACACACATTGACCACAGTTCAGTGATCATCTGGTACAAATAAGTGAAGCCCCAATACAACGAACTAACCAAGGAATAAGCAATAAGGGTAACTGTTAGACATTTAGACATACAATCCATCACTTATTGAGAAAACACTTTCTAAAAGAAAGCAAGTCCTGCTCATTAAATAAAAAAAACTGTTAAAAAAAAGTTGCTTTATCAGATAAGACAGTTAAACCCTGATTAGTGGGAGTACTATTTGGTTGAGGTCAGAAGTCAAGGTACGTGGTGTAACGACTCCACCTCTGGCTCCTGGACCATGCGTGGTCGCTAGGGTAAAGGTAAATCACAGTAAACGCCACGATTATCGCGAGTGCCGCCGTGTCTACTCCGTACTTCGGCAACCTTTCGACCCCCCCCCACCCCCCATATCCACTCTTTGGGTGTCGTAAACTAAAAACAGCATCAGCCGTACGTGTGAATGCGCCCTGACTGAGTCAGGGATGTCAACCAGGTGATCCAGCGTGGAATGTAAAAGGGTGCTCAATTAAAATAACCACCATTTCAAGTCAACGATGGCCTGAGAGAAGGGCCCCAACTATGCGAGAATTTGAAGCTCAGCCGTCAACCACCCCCCCCCCCCGTTCCCTTTGGAACGATGCCCTCTCGATGCCGGGGGCAGTGCTGACTGGGTTACCCATCGATGTGTGCACACGTGGCAGAGTGGATTGTCGAATGTCCATTCCCGTTGCACCGCAAGGGAACGGGGACGAGCATGCATGTCTCTGTGTGTCACTGCGTGCTGAACATCTTTCGCACCGTACGTTGCCAACCGTGTTATAATCGGAGGTGCGGGAAACATCTCTGAACAGCTGTTTATTTTTTGGACTAAAGACTCCGACGGCTCGGCTGACACTGTAGGAATGTAGTGGAAAGGTGTTTCTGTCGGTGCTTCGTGTCACAGAAGAATCTGCATTTCCAAGAACGCAGAGCAGTACAGCATGACGTGTACTTTATGGCATAACCACACTTTGCAATTAGTTTATTTTTAGTGTTTTGACGTTTCATACGTCAATTCGTCTTTGACGATTTCTATACTGTTCGTACTTATCAATTTGAATCTAGCATGATTCATTTTCAGGCTGTGCCTTGTATGAATACAGATCGACGTTTTTTGTGCGTGCATTTTTATTTTTGTAGTTTTTTTAGCGCAGGGTTCTTTTGAAAATCACTTTGGGTCTTAAAAGAGCTCCCACCAGTTTTCAAGGACGACAACAATAACGACATTTATAACTCGCAAGATTTTGACTACTTACGAATTATGGCTGAACGATTAATCTATTTTAAATCGAAATCGCAATTTGATACAATGCAATTAGCAATTCGCAAAGGCTGCGATTTTTTGCGATTTGAAAAGTCCTATTACTTTCTTATTGGACTTGTTTTAGTTTGTATTATTAGAACTTTATTTATTTTACTTTACAATCGTTCTGTTTTATTGTTCTATTTCAATTAAAACATTTTTTTTATAAATACATGTTGGAAGCAATTCATATATTTTAAGTTCTCATCCTTGCATTAGAATATATAGAGCAGTTCATATATTGATGGTATCATGTGGTAATGTTCCATCACATGTTTTAAATCTATTACACAGTGAATATTGAGCTGAAGCTTGACTTTATATTTTTTTTAGCGCAAATCAAATCGCATTCGCAATATCTGTCAGAAAAATCGCAATTAGATATTTCCCCCAAATCGTTCAGCCCGATTACGAATGCCTTCACACACGAAACCTATATTTGAAAGGCGAAAAAAAATCCGCGATCGAAACACAAAGATGCAATGGCAAAGTGTTAGAGCATTCAAAAAGAACGCGCATCATCAGCAGCGACAGAGGTTTCCACGATTCGGCGCTCGAAAATGCCACGCCGAAGGTTGACAGCGGGTCCAGAGGTGCGATTACAATCCAAATGGAATCTTACCTGTTTTCGCAGTCGCGCAGAGGACGGTACAGATGAGGATGGTGAGAGACAGGACCCTCTTCATGATTGATTCAAATCGAATTACGTTGTGTGTGTTGACTGTTTAGGGCCACCGAATGCTGTTTGAACCGGAGGCTGCGCTGTTTTTTTATTTGTTAAAGAGAAAGGACAGGACTGGTGTAGCCACGGAGCTTTAAAGGAGTGAGAGGAAGGGCGGCAGAGTGACGTTCACTCCAATCTCAGGGCCCCAAAGTGTAAAGTCCAACAGGAGTGGGATGGCTATGGTTAATGATTCGTGTGCCGACACAGATTCTCACAAACAGCGAGCCCCGAGTTCAGATTGCAAAAAGAAAAACACACACACACACACACCACTCATTTCTAGTTGTGAGAAAATGAACGCTTGCGTGATGAGGACAGAAATTGTCTCCAGCCAGGAGCGACAGTCACACTCGGTGTGTTGGGGGGGGGGGG